>VUQG01023637.1:0-13836 GCA_015106755.1 Etia nguti
CATCTCTCATCCAAATATTAGTGGTGTGCGGATCGATATTGAAATATCGATTCCTCCGATACCAGTTATTTATGTTCTAGAATCGATTCCAATATTAAAATATCGATATTTTAGTAAATTTGTAGATTATCACTAACAGGAACACAGTGGAAAGAAACTATATCATTCGGATCGTCTAACTTGGAAGGAACTACTTCCTCTTCCGCCTTTCTTAGTCATATGCGAAATATGGCTGTATAAAGCTGTCACAGCCCATTGGCGTGCGCACTCACAACAATGGCTGAGCGTAAAGGGAGTCATGTGTGGACGTAGTTTACCTCCACAAACAGCCAAGACGCGGTTTGCGATACATGTGTCAAGACAGTGAGGTGTTGTGGCAACACTGCTAACCTCCTCAAACACCTCAGAGTAAATCATATCACAGAATATGATGAGCGTATGTTGAGGCAATCTGAAGAGGAGGAGAGGACAGGGACAGGTGCTGCTAGGGCTAGACAGACATCTCTCGCGGAGTCCTTTAGTGCTGCAGGCAGGAAACGTGTTCAAATAGCCCACAACTTCAGGTTCTACATGATAATTCTGCATTATTAAGCAATAAGAACAAGTTGTCTGATGTCCTGTAATCATTATGAAGCTATAGTTTGAAATACAATAAAACATTAAGTTTTTGTACAAAGTATCGGTATCGGATCAGTATCGTCGATACCACCCTGAATTTTACTTGGTGAATCCTCTCACCCTTTGGCTCCATCCTAGCTCTGCACTGCCTACTAGGTAGTATTGATGGGATCAGAGACTAGACTTTTTAAACAGAGAGCCAATCCAGACGTTATGTATTGGGTTCCACAGATCAACACAATGATGTGATAGACAGATAACGTCATACAGAAAATATTGACTTCAAGTTATTACTGCTAAAGGTGGCTTCTAAATACTGGGGTTTATTTGTTTTTTTCATGTAATTGTGCCGAAAGTATTAGTAAAATACCATTGGTAAAGTTCCACATATACTGTGTATTGATGAATCTGCTCTCACTGGATAGTTGAAATAATTTTAAATTTAAACCTCTCACAGGATCACATCATTTTGCTTGTTTACACAAATAAGCCCACTAGTTTCAAGTTACTAAACAAAACAACTAGGATATGAACTTTGTACAATTTGTTACAAATATTCAGACTTACTGTTTTAAGAAAACATTTAAAACTCTCAACTAAACATTTTAAATAGCAGAAAGCATTAATGTAAAAATAAAATGTTTTAGATATAACCTGCTAATGGCAATAAAAAAAAAAGATGCCTTTTATTGGGTCTCTGTGCAGCTTGATGTGAAGGGTCATGTTTAATCTTTAGGAGAAGGTATTATGTGTCATTCCTGTTAGAAGTTCATAATAGACACCACTACCACTTCCTGTGACACATGTTAGAGTGGAAACTTAATCTTCAGCCACGTAACTTAAAGCAGTTTGGTAAAGTAGGAAAGATATCCCCCATGAAGCTCCTTGCTTGTTTCCAGATTTCCAGGGTCAGACTGTTGCCCTGCCTGGGTGCATCCCAGGCTGCTTGCACAACTGTGATTTGATGTACCCTGTTTTAAATGGTTTTAAATAGCCCTCCCTGAGACAAACAGTTAAGACTTTTTGACTGATTTTACCTTTTTTGCCACCAGGGATCTGGGTACCCATGAAAAATATATCACTTTCAACACCGCCACTTTAATACTACAAATCATGCAAACCCTAAAAATATAACACTGTGCAGACATGGATCAAGTTTGTGTTTAGATAAAAAAAAAAAAATTCATTTTGTGCGAGATTGATGAGATATGTGCTATCCATTTATAATGTTATTAGATTTTCTTTTTACATTGACTAGTACATATATGTATACTTTGTGGATGTAAGCAAATTAAAATTCTCATCTATTAAATGGTGTAAAAAGTAAAGAAAAATTTGTATTTTTATATAAAGTATTGGAAAATATAACTTTAATAATTATTTGGATATCAATTTTCTAACAAGGTATAGCAAAGTAAAATATGTCTCTGTCCTGAGTGAAGCTTAATTAGCTTTTAAACTGATTTAGCTTACTGAAAGCTCGTACCACCTGCAACAGTTACAGTGTGCAAAATATATGCAGAGCAATGCACACTTCTCCAAAAATGCTCTGTTTATGTGGCTTATATTGACAATGTATTATTACATAATAAATAGTGAGCAGAATAAAAATTAATTTCCAAAGAGCCCTCCTGCAATGAGGGACATTTTTTAAAATCCCCACCGATGCTGGTTCATGTCAGGACTGTGGGTATGGGGACAGCTAAGACTGAGCCAGTAGTTTGATCTGTTTGGTCTGGCAGCAGGTCGGATAATGCAGGGAAAAGTGATTTACTATTCATATGTACAAAGGGTCTGCCAGCACCAATTACATGTTGGGTTAAACAACACACAAACACATTATTTTCTGTTAGAAATGAAGCATGCTAACTAAGACTAGAAAAGTTTTTCGCGTGTGTGTGTGTGTGTGCGTGCGTGCGTGAGTGCGTGTGTGTTAAAGTTTTTTAGGAGTAAAATTGAGGTTTTACCAACTGCATACATATCTACGACTATTCCTGAACCTAAACAGTTTGTGTCAAGGCAGTGTTGGTTGGGAGCACCTTGAGGTGACTGCTGTTGTGACTTGGTGCTATATAAATAAAATGTAATTGAACTAAGCGTAAATTAAATAGTGTCTGGTCCCCTAAACATTTGATATGTGTCATACAATATCTACCATAACCACGTCAATTAAAAGATTAAATTTATAAATAAGTGTAGTTATAATAATATTATGTAATATTAATAATTGTCGTATAATATTAGGTTATGGTTTCTACTTCAGTTCAGTCCTATCTTGCGTTAGTCAGATTCATTCGTAATTTAAAATTTTAAATTACGACTGAATCTGGCTGATTACTATTAAAGCGTCACCTGTTCCACAGATATCGCGATAATACAGTTATTGCGAACTCTTTTAGCTGGGATTATCATATCCGATATCGCGACAGCTCTCCTCCGAAGCAGAAGGTGGCCATAATGCACAAACGAAGAACAAAAAAACAGACGAAGAAGAAGAAGGCGGAGGTCAGCTACAAATTGATAGAGTAGAGAAGAGAAGATAAGGCTATAACTGGAAGGTTTTGGCCAATAATGAGGTAAAAAAAAGAACTCGAGTTAAATCTGTAACGTTCAGGTGTCTGTTAAATAGCTCGATAATGTCGCTCTCTGCTGCAAGAAGCTATGTTTAGCGTTAGCTGGCAAGTAGGATGCTAACTTTCTGACACAAGTGAGAAAGCTGTCTTTGTTATTGTTAGCAATGTGAAGCAGAGTTAACGTTAATAACATTAATTAAGAGTACAAAGCAGTTATGATCACTAATTACAGGCTAATTACGCTACAAACAACGCTAACCACCTCGTATTGCCTACTTGTTGCTTATGTATTGCTTATGTTGGATTCCTCGGCAGGTTGTGAACGCTTCTGTGGACCTCATCGAAGCTGCAGCAAACATGCAGCTTAACTGAAGAAAGCACAATGCTCGGATACTGTGACATTTCCAGTGCCAACTGACCACATGCCGTGGAGCCAAAGCAACAAGCCGACATCTAATTGTTAGCCTTCCAACTCAGGAAGCCAAACCTAATTTGACACTGCAGACTGTGTTTGTTCTCCTAAGGAGCGGTCTTCTTCTCTACCATGGTGGATAACCGGTACGCCACAGCTCTGGTCATCGGCTCCGTGCTGAGCCTGCTGGCCACGGTGTACCTCTCCGTGGCTGTGGGGACTCAGCACTGGTATGAGTACAATACCCCAGAAGTTAATAATACAACCCACAGCGAACCCATATTCCCCATGAACGGCACTCGGGCACTGTGGTGGAGGTGTATTCTTGTAGCCAGCCCCTCATACTGGTTCAAATCTCCAGGTATTACTCACAGCGGCACACCTGTTCAGCATCCTCACTGACCAACACTTTTTTTGATGATAGTGCTGCCTTCTAAATTTAAGAAGACAGTCTGGAACATAATCATTTGTCTGTTAAACTCCATTTTTAATTTGAAGGAATTTTATTAAGATTTAGATTTATTTCGATATCTCTATTTTAATTCTGCACATTGATTTGCGTCACTGACTTTTCTGCATTCAGCCTTGGTTTAACCACTGCAGTTGATTGTTATAATGCCCGGTCCTGTGTTAAATGCTTTACACTGTTAATTAATGAGAAGACTTAGTTGGATTTGTGTTATCTGACTTTTTTGGCTTTAGATCGCAAGATGGAAACCCGCTGTTCGAGCTTTAGTCTTTCTGATCAGTTAGGTACAAAGTACAAACCTGGAAATGAGGAACAAGACCTGCTGAGAACATGTGAGTGTGTCCTTACTCTCCCTCAGTCTATCCGGGGATACCTGTAGTTCATAAAATATGATTTAAATTTTTTTTTTTTTTTACCTTTTGTTTAACCCATCTTGCTCAACTCTGCTCCCTTCACTGTCTTTACTTGCACATCATTTGTTAAACATTAGAAAGTGTTGACAGAGTTTGAGTTTATCCTGTAACGATTGTTGTGCAGACTTGTGGAGGTGCCAGTTTCTGCTGCCCTTGGTGTCTCTTGCGCTGGTGTTCCTCAGTGTCCTCGTTGGGGTCTGTGCCTGCTTGTGCCGCAGCTTTACCCCGACCTTCTGTGTGGGAGTGCTCCATCTACTTGCAGGTGAAAGAAACACACACATTTACAAAGCAAGTAATATCTTGCATTTTTTTCTGAACTGACAGTTTAATTTACGTTTCATTCTCACTATTTTGACTGATGCATGAGTAATGTTGACAAAAACTAGTGGCACAATCAGTTCTAGGTCAAGCAGCAGCTCAGACTGTACACTGTACTGTATAAATGAATGGTTGGTCCTTATCTGCTGCTGAATGCCATTTACACAGCTGGACTTGCAGCTACTGGCATGCAGTTTTGAACTTACAAGTTACAGTTGCAATCAATACAATTAGTGTCACTTTGATCAGGCAACAAAAAGTGATTAAAAGGTGATTTCCACATGCCCTTTATACACATGACTCCACATGACTTTGGGACAGAGTCATAACTGACCGTAGTGAGAAACCTTTAATGTTTCACTGCATCCAGTTTAAAGTTTCAGAGTTCTTATGTGGAGCTGTAATGTAGAAATGAACACAGATCAGCAAGTGTTATTATCCTTTTTCCCCACCTTATTGTTTTTGCCTTTTCAATACGACCCTGTCACGCGTTTCTCTGATAACATCTCAGATTGATTTAGCCTATCCATTTGAAGAAGAGTCCAATGATGCATCAAATGACCTCTTTTATGTGAGAGCCTGAAGCACAAAGCCTGGGTGAACAAAGAAAGTAGATGCCCACCAGTGTGATATCTGTTATCTCTGAGTGGTCTTTTAGCTTTTGTGAAGCCAGCTAACACAAAGTAATCCTGGCTATGAACTTACTTGGTAGTACACCCCTCTGCAAAGACTTTTGGCTTTGGCAGTGCATGGCTTACAAGGGCCATAGACACCCAAAACCCTATAAAATCCTACACCTGATGCTCACCTCCCTAGAAATGTAACTACACGTCTGGTACACACAGCCTGCAACCACTGTGATTGTCCTGTTTAGTGCCGTCGATTCCTCCTGTGAATTTCCAGCTACTTCTTTACTTAATTTATCAGTGAGAGAAAATAATCATAGCATCGGTATGATTGTCACCAAGTTCCTGGAGGGAGTTTGCTGAAGCTGTTGGAATTGACGTGAGGGAAGAAGTGGAAGACGTTGAAGGACAAATATGTTTGCCCCGTAAAAAACTGACCATAATAAAGAGTGGGGACCCGGGAGGGGAAAAAAGTCCCAGATTTCTGTTTGTTTTCATCTTTGCTGGTACTGCATGTAAAACACCGGGAGACGACCACACGGTAATTAACAAATAATGCACTTGCCCCAGCATAAATACCAGCACCAACGTCAGCCAGGTTACATCGTGGTCTCTACAAAGATTCACACAGAAGTCAAAGTGTATGCAAATCATCCAAAACCAGCGGTGCTTGTTCCTAAAGCTTTGAGAATAACAACCTTTGAGGGTCCCCAGAACCCACTTTGAAAACCACTGCACCAGAACATTTGTTTACCAAAAAACATCCCTCTGCTTTCATTCATTTACTTTGGTCTTAGCCAGAGTACAAAAAAGGTGGAGTGCATCTGCTAGATTTGTTTCTGCTTTGCATTAGAAGCTTAGTCCAGTTTTTTTTTTTTAAAGATCCAAATGACCACAAACATAAATGTTCACATGATCTCATCCTGTTCCTTCATCGCTGCTTTTGGCTCCTCAGGTCTGTGTTCTCTGGGCACCGTCTGCTGTTTCCTGGCCGGGGTGGATTTGGTCCACCAGTATTTCCCTCTGCCTGATGGGGTGGAGGGCACCTTGGGGTGGTCTCTTTACCTCGCCCTCATATCCTTCCCTCTGCAGATGATGGCAGCTGCTCTGTTCCTGTGGGCGGCCAAAAGTCACCGCAAGAATTACACCCGCATGACCGCTTACAGGGTAGCGTAAAGGAGAGAGAGACTGACAATCGTACAGTTTAAGACAGCTTACGGGTTTCTATACGTCCTCGGAAAATGGTTTCCGGTTAGGAGAGGATGTAAATAGGATAAAGGGTGCTTTTCACTTCATCTGTAACAGAATTTTCATAGTTAAAAAAGGAAAAAAAAACCTCATTTACGGTATCTTAGACCTGTAGAAAGGAGTGGTGGTTTAATACCATTTGAGTTATTTCACCAGTGCTTTTTCTAGCATTTCTAACCTGTGTTTTACCCAAAGCATGTTCTTAATGGTTTTAATCTTTAAGGGTTGCAGATCACTTACTATTTCTGGTGTTAACCATGTTTTTTTGTGCATTATTTTATTGCCTTCTTTCTGGTTGCCATTTTCTTCTGAAGCTGCTCACCACATTGCCCTTAACTTCACACCTGGAGTTATCCAGGACATGGTAGCTTTCTCTGTGCATGAAAAATATTAAACAAGAGTTTATTTTATTTTATTATTATTTGTTTAAGTTTTTTTCTTCAGTTCTGTTTTTGCATAATTTAAAATATCCAGCCTGTGCATGCCTTTTTATCATCATCTGTGGTGACTGTTCATTTCAGCCTGTGGTATTTTCTGAAGTGTCATCACAAATGTGACCACTCATCTGTCGCCTGTGTTTGTAGATGTGTTAACTTAGTTAGTTTGAATATTTAAAAAGACAAACAAAAAAGCTAAAGTGATGCCACACAAACCTGTGACCTTAAGCCCCAAATTATAATCTGCTATACTGCCATTTTACAGAGGGTTCGCTGCTCAACACCACCTAAATGTTTGCAAGCTGGAGTTTGAGTCAGTTCTCCAATCCTTTCAAACAGTTACTTATCTGACTGGTTTGGTAAGCTTTCAGATGTTTACTGTTGATACAGTATGTCAGCGTTTCAGAGTGTGACTTTTTAAAATAACAATCAAATTTTCAAAAAAGTTCAAGTCCTCATGAATCTGTGTTTTTGTGTCAGAATGATTTCTTACATGTCTGACGTGTGTGTATACACTCTGGCTTTTGTAAATGTTTTTATGTATCCAGAAGCACACTGTACTGATTATGTCTTAAAAAAATTTGGCATTTGCTGACTTTTATGTTTGTTTCATGTGATCCCTTTTAAAGGAGACAAGTAAAGATGATGAGTTCTTACTTACAACCTTACAATGTCTTGTCAAGTTTTACACGTCTTCAGGAAGACCAATGGCAATTTTATATATATGTAGAACATTTATTATATATAAATTCAATGTGCTTAACATGGAAGATAAAAGTCAAGACCTGTGTAGGTTTTTACACTACTTGAAGGCATTGAAAACAACAAAAGAAAACTTGAAAAAGAAAAATGCGTGTGAGCTATTGAGTGTAAGCTGGTGTGAAAAAGAAGGGTTTGAGTCCTTTTCAAGATCCTATTGATCTCAGGTCACCAGGCATCTTGCTCCAAAGAACAGGACCTACAGCTAATCCTACAGTGTCGATCAGATTTTAGTGCAAGTAGTTAAAACAGTGCACATTTGGAGCTGATTGTAGAAATATTTAAAATATTGCCAGCTGATGATCTGAGAGGTGTCGGTCATCTGTTTCGTCCCTCCACAGTTGACAAGAATCACTTAATGAACTGTGCTCAAGGTCAAGGTAATATTTTTTGTTTTATGGGCTTTTTCCACTTTCACGAGAATCGCTACTCCTACATTATTAGTCAGATTTTAGTGAAACTTTGATTAATTTGGCCTTTTTTGTATGGACTGCCGCAAAGTCTACATTTATGGTTTTGAATGAAATGCCCTGAGCACTATGTGGATGTATTGGTAAATGTGGCATTTGTGTCCCCTTTACAAATATTTATGATGAATTATGATCCCTTAGCTTTCTGGGCAGCACCGTGATTTGGTAGAACAAATTTGGCTTTATGACCATTACTTTAAAACAAACACTTTTCATTTTCAGCTGTGCACTGTGTTAATAAACAATTAGTATATGCTTGTATTACACAATTAACTTTATTTATAACAAAGTTTCCATAGCACAGATATAAAGTGTCTGCTGAAAGATTTAAAAACATGTGTAAGGAATACAGAGACAAATGAAATCATAAAAAAAAAGTCTTTTTTAAGCACCACAGATAAATATGATAGATTTATTTTGCATCCCTTGGTCATTTCATTGGAAATAATTATCACTCACAGTGTAATGTTAGGACAAACTAATGTTGTACTTGATAAACACACTGGAGCATGTAGTTGCTCTGACTGATGACCAGATTCCTGCTGATATGTAAATCTAAATCAAATACACAGTGCTAAGTAGATTGTAGTTTAAATTCATTCATGTTCATGTATTCAGTCATTCATTAAAAAAGATTTCTGCATGTTAAATTAGGCTTTAAAAAATATAAAATGGGTGGACTTCAACTCTATAGCCTGTGCAACACACCACTCAGATAAAGCTCAAATAAGCTTTATTATACATATTAATAGAGGTAGTAGCTGTTTCAGAGCTTCTGTACTGCACTGCAGGATGGAGTTATGTTTTAGATACCTTTTATTTGTCAGTCATGACATCAAGTTTGTGCATTTGCATATTTGAAACGATCAGAATAATTCTTATTTCCTACTTTATTATAATTTAAAATTGGGATATATAAATTTAACACTCTCATCCTGTCACTTTCATGGGTGGAACTGTCAACTTTATCTTTCGAGCTAAATGAAAAGCGATCTTCTTCTCATAGTAGGCGCACTCGTTGACAAAGAAAGGGTAGAGCTCTTCGTCGTCATACTTCACCGTCTGCCCGGAAAATGACAGGAATATCGGATCGCCCCGCTGCAGAAGCTTGAAGTCATTATCCTGGAGAAAGACATGCAAATATGGCATTTACTGCTTGACAGTCTTTGAATTCATGAATGTAAATGTTCAGATGAAACCAGGTTAGAAAGGCTTGTTTAAGGCCAAACTTCTACACAACCTCTCAAGGATACCTGAGGGTGTGAGGGACACTCTGCCAAAGCACTCAGTATTTATTTTGTGGACACTGGACATGTCTAATGGGGAGAAGACCCTAGGTTAAGGATAAGCTAGACAGATAGACTGAAGAGGTTTATGTCTCTCAGCTGGCTTGGAAGGACCTAGGTGCTTCTAGAACTGCTGCAACTGTGACCCAGACTCAGATAATGAAAAGTGTGAAAGCTTAGACTATAAAACGTGCATCCATCTTGTACTGTACCTGTAGCTGGGAGTGTATGGCAGCAGTGATTTCCCCAGTCACTGGATTCCTTGGGTAATCTATGCTTTTCACCAAGGTGTATGCTTCCACTTCACCCCCTTCAAATGTGCTTCCTGATGAGGAAACAAGTTGCAGAGTTAATGGAGTCATTTCACACAGAGCTATGGTTTGATTTTGCCACTGCAGGTCCACCTGATGTTGTTGTTTGCCATTGCACAATTGTTCACGGTTAACCCCACTGTCTGATTTACTGATGTCTGATGACTTAAAGCTTCTTCAATAAAAGTAAAATGTCTGCACTTAATTGATGTCATGATTGTTTGAATCAACTGTTGTAGTATACAGCACCAGAATTACAAAAAACATGTGTCATTAACCAAATATTTATATATCTAACAAATTGCAGAAGCCACTTTAGTCCCTGCTCCCACTAAAACAACCAGATGAGGTGAAGCTCCAGCCACAGGATATATTGTACAATTAACCAGTTAAATTACACATGTGAGGAAGCATATGCATCAGATGTGTTTCCCCTCTTTGTTTTTTTGTGTGTGTGTGAGGGTATAAAAGAGACCTGCGACATCTCAAGGGCAGAGCTCTCATGACTGTAGAACTGTGATGTTTGATGTGTGTTAGCTCTTCTGCATGCAGTAATTAAAAGCTTGGCCACAGCTGATTGCGTTGCAGACTTTATTAACCTAAAATTCCACCACAGTTTGTTCCTGTTTTTTTTTTTTTGTGTCATCTCCTTGTATCTCAAAACCAGAAAAAAATTAACTGAAGATATTGCAATGGCGATTGTAAAAAAAACACTGAAAAGCAGCTAACTGAACAACTACAGAAAATCATTTAAATAAATATTTAAACCAAAGCCTAAAAGAATGGGCATGCACAGCATTTTTAAAAGGGGTAGGATCTTACCAGAATTGAATTCCTGAAGCCAACTGAATATATAATCCACTGCCTCTTTCACCATGTTATAGATATCCGCTCTGACCACACCATTGGGCTGTGGGCCAACCTCTATTGCTGCAAAGAACAAGGGAAACAATCATCTAAATATTTAATTAGCTCAGCTATGCAAAAGATGCACACAGACACACTTACCAAAGCCATGCTTGCCCACCGATTCTAAAGAATAAGCCTCAGAGATCGGTATGTCCAGCTGGATTGCTCGAACTTCCACAGAAGTCATTTTACTCTGAAAATCAAATATGTTTACTGTTGACTGCACACCGTGCTTTAGTATGATAGGCTGAGCTTTAAAATAAACTGCTTGTTTATCCTGGATTTTGCTTATAGCGTTATATCCTGATTTTGTTGAGTAAAGAACATAATTACATGAGTGATGTACAAGCAACACAGACATACTTTAAGTTTTTTGATGAGAAAATACTGCTACCCAGTAGAAATTAAAAACAAAGAATAAGAAAAATTACTCAGGCCATTTGGTTACAAAAAAAACAGCAGTTAGGATTGGTCCTTGAAGACAACACATTATACCGCTTAATGGGGTTAACTTTGGTGTTCGGGAGGATTACCGACAGGATTTTATTTGTATCTGTTATTGTCTGTGGTATTTATGACATGATAACACATGGCAACAATACACATTTAGGCACATAGTGATGTCAAGGTGACCTGCTGAAGTTCAAACTGAGCGTCAGAATAGGGAAGAATGGTGATTTAAGTGACTTTGAATATGTTATGGTTGTTGGCACCAGACAGGCTTATCTGAGTATTTCAGAAACTGCTGATCTAGTGAGAATTTCTCAAACAGCCATCTCTAGGGTTTACAGAGAATGGTCTGAACGAGAGAAAATATCCAGTGAGCAGAATTTCACTGGGTGAAAATATCTTGTTGATGCCAGAGGTCAGCGTAAATAACCAGACTTCTTCAATTTGACAAGAAGGCAACAGTTACCCAAATAACTGTGTTACAACCAAGGTATGCAGAACAGCATCTCTGCAGTGTGCTCTTCTGCTGCCATCAGCTAAGACTGGAAAGCTGTGCCTACAATTCATATGGGTTTACCAAAATTGCACAACAGAAGATTCAAAAATGTTGTCTGGTCTGATGAGTCTTGATTTCTGATGCAACATATTGATAGCAGAGTCAGACTTTGGTGCAAACAACATGAAGGCATGGATTCACCTTGCCTTTTGTCAAAGGCAAGGTGCCACTGCTATTAGTTTAATGGTGTGGGGAATATTTTCTTGGCACACTTTGGGCCCCTTGGTACCAAGTGAGCATCATTTAACCCTAGTAACTTTGCTAACCATGTCCACCCCTTTATGACCAAAATGTACACATCTACTGATAGTTACAGTACTTCCAGCTGGATAACACATCATGTCACAAAGCTCAAATAATCTCAAACTGGTTTCTTGACAGTGAGTTCATTGTACTCAAATGGCCTCCACAGTCACCAGATCCCAGTCCCAGATCCCAGTAGAACACCTAAAAACATTACCAAAATCTTTGAGGAATGTTTCCCGCACTTTGTTGAATCTGTGCCACAAAGAATCAAGCCAATTCTGAAAGTAAAAGCCCAACTCAGTACAAGCAAGTAGTGCCTAATAAAGTGGCCAGTGAGTGCCATAACATTTGGTATGGGAATGAACTGAGGAGTCATCAGAATTTCTGAATTACTTTGGTGATTAACATAACTAATAGGTCCAAGTTTTCACTCATCCAGTACTGAAGAAGGTAAGCACTATTTCTATTATTTTTTATTTTATTTGAATTCTTGCTTTTGAAAACAGCTGATGCTATCTCACCATACCGTCACTGTGAAGATTACCCTGACTTTTAGCAAAATTAAGTTATTTAAACTTGAAGATATGAGACCTCCAGTAGCTCACAGTTTATACATATTTTCTTCATCAGAAACATTATAGACACAAATTCCAAGTGCATGACTCGAAATATCTGTTTGTTGTACTCTTGTACCTGTATGTATTTGAGAATGTGCAGGGTGAACCAGTCTATGGAGTAAAAGATCAGGCAGAGGCCCATGTTGGAAGTGGTGTTGTGGATGTCTATGAGCAGGTCCACGGCCTCTTTGCTTCCTTTGGGCCCAATTTGAGCGTTCAGCTCCTGAGCTCGCCTCAGTTCATAGGGTGTTGAATCTGTTACAGGGGAACTAGAATCGGAAAAATAAAACAAAGATGTCTCTCACACATTGCAGATTTGAGGAGTTTTACTTTGCTATCACAGTGTAGCGCAGTTAGCCAAAACCTTGAAAACTTCATTACCTACATAAAGCTTTGGGGTCAATTTAGTTTTTGAACTTACTTTAGCAAGGCTTCTGTGAAACAGCGGTTAAGGTCGGTTTCTACGTATCTCCTGCAAACCTCCACAGCCCGTGGATTTGACAGGACAGTGGAGACAGAAACAGATCCAATTTTATCTATCTTCTCTTTCTGCAAATGTCTCACCATGTAAACCCCTGTCATCTCATTTCCATGAGTGCCACCACAAATGGCAACCCTGGACAGCGGTGGGAAAGACACGGACTCCATCTGTTTCCAGGAGAAAAAAAAGAGGGTGTTAGCTGAATGTTGGATTCCTTTTTTTGTTGTATAAACAAAAAAAAAGTACTGACGATGTCCTAGCAGTCATTCATTGACTAAATGGAGTGTAACCTTTGAGCTTTTGGAGGTGCAGCTTAAGGAAAGCTAGAACACAACCAAGGTGTTCCATCCAAGTTTGTTCCTGGAACAAATTATGAATTCCGGTTCATCTCCAACAAAAAAATAAATCAATAACAGCGAAACTGTTATTCTGAATAAAAAAAAAAAAAATTTAATTGGCAAAATCTAAATTCAACAGTACTGTCATATATATATATATAAAAATATGTATATATATTTTTAACTAAATACTAATATTTGCCCCATATCTGTCAGCATAAGAGTTTGTGGTAACGTTTATTAATGATTTCTTTGCTTTACGTATTTTAGCATATTTTTGTAATCCTACTTTGGGGAGA
>VUQG01023640.1:7734-39844 GCA_015106755.1 Etia nguti
AAGTTTGTCTTCCCAGGTAATCACTTGGCGATTGGTTGATGCACAGTGTCGATTTGATAGATAATTGTAAACTTGCATTATTGTCATGTTGCAAAGATGGCTCATCATTGTAGCTGCTGGTGACATCTTAATTTTTAGTCCCACAACAAAACAAAGCCAAGCCCTAATGGCATAATTGTGATGTCCATCTGTGGAAATGGGTGGGTTTGAAAATCAGACAGCATGTTATTAAAACCAAATCATAGCTAGAAGCCTGTTGGCTTGACATTGTTGTGATGCTGGATGTTCAAAGGCAGTTTTGGGAGGAAGGGTATAGTAGATTGAAAGTGAAAGGTGCGGGCAGAACGAGCAAGCCAAACATGAAATGGTACATGGGACAAGAGGTCAAAGAGGTCAAAATAGTAAAAAGAAAAAAGAAGCAGGAACAAAAAAGTCTCAGAAACGCAGGGAATGAAACAAATGAAAGAACAGAGAAAAACTTGTAGGCTAGTTGACACCACATTGCGAACAGCTGAGAGAAGCAGCTCACAGCAGTCAGTTGTCATTGGCTAAAGATGAAAGCTATGTGGCTGGGAGTGGAGTACTCCACTAGTGTTAATTTTAGGGAGCCCACCCCAGCTTGAGGAAGAGTACGGAGGCAACTTTAACTCACATGTCTAAATTTAAGAGGGGAGGCATGGAAGCTAGACTCCAGGTCTCTAGACAGGCCGAATGGTAAAAGTTTGCCTCTGCAGACATTTTTCCTTCTTCGGAGCCACTGAGGTGCACGCTCTGTGCATATAACCACAGTGACAGTCAGAGGGATTGCTACTTTGGGAGAAAGCAGTTGGTGAATAGTACCATAAAAACAATTATTTCACTTTAAAACCATCCTCGACATTGTTTTAATAGTCCCTATGTGTGGAATCCCAGTTGGGTGGGCCAAATATTATGAAACCATGTTTTGGTTCCTGAAACTCTTATAACAGACCAACTCATACTTTTTCCAGACATTATTTTTGTCAGTCAGCAAGACTCAAGTGCAACATTGCATAACAAATATATTAATAAAATTGCATTAGGAATATGAACCCACAATACCTTGAAGTTTTTTTGGACTCTGTATATTGTTCCAGCACTGTGTGAATTAAGCTGATGACAGTTGAAGTGCAGACGTGCAGATTTTTTGATGATGAAGAAGCATTATAATAAATAAATTAGATACATAAAACTATTATACCATTTACTAATCTGCCATAAGAAGCTTTTGTGGCTCCACCCCACCTCTACCACTGCCACCCACCTCATATTTGATTGACAGGTTCCCAGCTGTAGGTGCTGAACTGTATTTGACATGAAATGCACCTGCAAGAATAGTAGGAAGGAAATAAAGGTTTGTGTGGGAGTGGCAGACATCTCAATGGTTATTTTTAAAAGCAATATGTCAAAAAATGTTTATTCCGCAATCATGCTAGTGAGTGGTATTTCAGACTTAAGTGAAACTTCAGACTTTCTTGGGAATTTCCTCTCTCCTCCAAGGTCAGGCTTTATAATGTAAAGAAAGAGGGGGAAAAAAATCTTTTTAACTGTTCCTTAAACACTTTGTCTCCTCAATGATTCAAACATCTACTCTCTAAACGTGCCCCCATCCTTTCTGTGCCAACGCTAAGTGATTCTGACATCCTCCTCAACCTCCCCTTCTTCTGCTTTAGCCCTTTTTCAGACTTGCACTCTTTAACATAAAACTGATGGCCTCCAAACTTGTTGGCTTTATGTCTAAATGAGCTTCACTTTTTTTTTGTAAAAGTCATGATCTCTATCTTTCTAGGCCAGGCCGAGTAACATTTAAATAAAACTTTATTAACGACACAAGTGTGAACTGCGGTCACATTAGCGGATAGGCACACGTAAGGTTACCACTGCTGTCCCTCACATGCTGGAACGCTGAGCGGCACACACTGAGACGTTGCTCTTGTAGACAATGGCATGTTCAAAAGTGTTGCCACACTTGAGTAGAGCGTATGCTGACAATGCTTGTCTCTTTTTTTATGGTAGAAAGCACTGGCTCCATCATTGCCTTGGGCATGTCTGAATGAACCTGTGTGGAACATTAAAGTGATAGTGACCTATATCTGAATGCCACCACTTTAACAGACTAATGAAGCCATCAATGTTACATTCATCATGTCTGAAAATGGCTTTAGAAACCGGCGTCACTATATCCTAGAGGTTCTCTTGCCTACTGTGCAACTGCCGTACTACAGTTGAATCTTCTATTATATGCACTGTGTTACCTTGAGATATACCAATCCATATCAGCTTTAATGAAGCCTTATTGTATGTTCACTCATATTGTCTGCAGTCGTTGCAAGTCTGTCAATTCACAGCAAGTCTGTTAGATCTTCCAGTATTAATTATGTAGTTGGATTAGCTGCCCAGTTTCCATTTAACAATTATTATTATTATTATTATTTATTTTTATTGTTATTATTCAGTTTTGTACAAGAGCGTAGTTACTTATGTAAAGAATGTAATCAGTTGGGGCTATCCTGTGCCTGTTACCTACTGAATAAAATGCTAATTTAGTGGTATATAACATGCTAGGCCAAGAGGTGTGTGTGTGTGTGTGTGTGTGTGTGTGTGTGTGTTCCTCCTTGGGTCTTCTGCTAGAGTCTGAGGTAGTGCACAGAATCTTAGCTATTCCTAGGACTGCACTGAACTTAGACCCCTAATGTTGTGCCTGTAATCTGCTGGAGCCACTCTTCCAGTTACAGCTCCTAATGCTCCTATTACCACTGGGACCACTCTGGGCTTTACCTTCCACATCTGCTCCAGTTGTTCCTTCAGTCCCTGGTACTTCTCTATTTTTTTTTTGCGCTCCTTTTTCTCATGTTGCTGTCCGCTGGGATTGCCACATCTACAACCACTGTGGTCTTCTGCTCCATGTCAACCACCACTATGTGTGGTTGACTGGCCAGCAGCTGCTTGTCTGTCTGAAACTTGAAGTCCCACTGGACCTTAGCCCTGTCATTCTCAACCACCTTCTGTGGTGTCTTCCATTGGGAGTTGGGTACTTCTAATCCATATGCGGCACAGCTGTGCTTGCACACTATTCCAGCCACTTGGTTGTCTCTCAGTGTAAATTGTCCCAGGTTACATCTCCTGCACCTTCTAACACCTGGTCCTGTTGACTGTGGCCTGTAGAGCTCCAACGTTGATAGAAGAAATCTCTCTCACTCCATATACAATATGCAATATCCATTTACAATGTCACCCACTAAAGAAAAAACTGCAGTATTTTTTGTATTGTAGTATAGTGAAGTCTATAATTTCTACCAGTTAGTTGTATCTACTTACAAACACTTAGAATGACTCTTATAGGCATTCATTATTTTTTTTTTTTTGTCTGCAAGGGAATGTTGTGAAATCTGAAAAAAATTTCTTTAGCTCCAACTAACACAGAGTGAGGCAAAAAGGGCAGATAACATGGTATCCAGCTACTTTAGCTTATGTATTTGTTGTTGGTTCTTCAGCTCCTTTCAAAATGGCACAGATACATTAAATAAGACCAAGCATTAGTTAAACATAAACCTTAAAAAATATATCTAGCAGTACTGATAATCATGTGTGTTACTTAACTGTCCTGTGACAAATTCCCATATCTTTTTTAAGATTTAAAATAATTACTCAAGTTTATAAGTTTAGTTATTTTTTTTATTAAACATTTGATGATATACATTAAAGATAACATCACCAACACGGTTTTAAAACCCATATTAGCTTATCTTTTCTTTAAGCTTTCTGGAACACCCTAATTAATTCAGTGACTGAGTCAGTGAGGGTCACGTATTGCCTCTGATTATACGTCTATATGATGCTATGGTGCCCAAAATAGCAGATAAATTCATCTTCCTGGTGGCATGTGTAGAAGTTTTTATATTTTTTGAGAATACTACATTGGGCCTCCAAAGAAATTTGCATGGTACAAGTCCTTGCAGAGGGATCACCCAGAAGCAACACCAAAAAACCCCCAAAAAACCCAACTACCCAAAAAGCTTTTTATCATTTTTTTAAACTATTTCTCACTAGCCTGAAGGCCAAAGTCCAGCTTTGAGCTGACATTAATGATGATACTTCACATGAAGCGTGGAAGCCCACCACAAGAGTTACTGTGCATCCATCAGCTTACTAGTTGACCTTCATTGTGCGACAAAGAGACAAAGGGAGGGAGAGTCGGAGACACAGAAGATAGTACAGTAGGTCAATCACTGTCTCCATCTGTCCATGTGCTCTTTTAACTGCAGTTTAGGTGACTAATGTTAAGGTGATAAGGGATAGAAACTGTTTATTTCATATTTATAACTAAAACCAGCCACACACTTTTTTAGTTTTATGACTCAGCTCTAAGTTATACCTTCTAGTGTGAAGTCGCAGTGAATTTAAGGGGATTTTTATCAGTGCTTTATTTACCAGGGTCCAAGAAAAAATATAATTTTCTTTATATACTGCCAATCTGAGCTCGAATGGGCCGTTCAAGTAGGAACTACCAAACTCCTCTGTGAAGCTAATTAGTGGTAAAAGTTTGATTTTCCATATTATTTTTAACTTGATTTTCCTGTCTGATCATGCAGGTGGCAAGGAAAACAAGATGCCAATCCTCATCTCCAAAATTTTTAAGGGCCTGGCTGCTGACCAGACCGAGGCCCTTTATGTTGGTGATGCCATACTCTCTGTCAATGGTTACGACTTACGAGAGGCCACACATGACGAGGCTGTGCAAGCGTTAAAAAAAACTGGGAAAGAAGTCATCCTTGAAGGTAAGATAGTTTTCATTTAGCAATAAAAATCAGAGTACATCCTGTGACTCTGACATTTTCTTCTTTGTCCAATTCAGTCTTTCTTTCATTGTTCTTTCCGTTGTGCACCTGCTTTGCTGTTAAGATGCTTTAAGAAGTGACAGGATATTAGAAGTTAACTACAAGACATGCAAAGAAGAAAAACTGATATAGTCCTCAGGGTATTAAAGTACGTAAGTTCTTATATCTCATGAAAAAGATAGAGCATTTCCATCCATCCTCTGTGCACCCCACAGCTCCAAATAGATACATAGGTAAAAATAATGAGAATGTTTGATACCTTGATATTCTTTATAGATTTTTCCAGACCTGATTCAGTCTTCCTCGAGGGTGAAAAATGACGAGCCGGGAGAGACGCTTCATTTAATCAAAACTTTGATCTGACTTCCTCGGAAACATCCAAATAATGAGTTGAACTCAAACAGCGAGAGGAAAAGCCTCACTATTTAAGAATGCTGTTAGGGCTCACACCTGTGAGCACCCCGGTATGCTAATGAACCGTCTTTCGATAATATGAAACCATTTTGACACGAAGTTAGGTTCATGTCAGAACTACCGCAAACTCATGGGATCCGGCTGGCTTTGCATAGGAAGCTTTGTGGTGGAGTCAGAAGGTGTATTCCCTTCCTTTTATGCTCACTGATTTGTGTGAGATGCTGGAGCAAATGTACAATATCTCAGTCATTCTCTATCTCACTCTCAGTATATTCTTTCGGGTATGTTCATGCATGGATGTAAATGTGACAGTCTGCCAGTGGGTGTAACACAACAAGGTGAATCTGAGATGTGAATTTTAATTGTGAAGACAGGGGGAAGGGATTAAAAACACTCTTTTCTCTTTCTAAATGATTGCTCAACAGGAATTTGGCATCTCCTGCCAAGCTGACTTTAAGTCCTTGGGTTGAATTGTAAATTCCCTCCAAATGCATAGTGTCTAAAAGCACAGAAAGGACAGTGGTTGGTTCGAGTTGATATTATTCAGTGATGTCAAACAGATGCTTCTCATCTTCCAGATGAAAACCTAGTAAGTTTTTTTAGATACAAACTTGAATAATTATGTATTTGCTATCCTAAAAAAACTGAATTTGAAGTTTGACACGCAGGTTCAGCAATTGCCATTTTTCTATGACACAGAATTTCTCAGGGTTAACTGGCACAGTAGGGCAGCTTCAGCAACTTAAGTCAGCACAGGAGATACAAGTAGAGCTATAGCCAGGGGAAATCATTGCAAATCCCCCTGTCTTACTTGTCCACAGTCAGGCAGAAAAGTGTTGATATCAGACAGCTCAACCGGTGCTGCTGTGTGATCTGACATGTCAGGAATCATTTCATGGGTCTCCCTCCCCCCTGAGGACCCGATAGAGGAGTGAGGAGGCAAAAGAGGCTCAGAGGGTCTCTGAGGGGTATGTGTGCACGCACGTTTTTGATGTTCTGCCGATGTCTGTCTGACCAGGAGATGACGGGACTTCAGGATGCATATCTGTAGTGGAAATCTTGTGAGCATTTTATGGGAATAGAAGAAAACATCTTTAGGGTTGTGTGTGTTTTTTTTTCTGCTGCAATTTTCAAGATTGCACCTTTTTTCCAGGACTATTCTGTATCATGATAATGCTTGAAAATACAGATGACATAAAGTTCATGTACAGTGCTTATTTTGGTTTTGGCATTTTGTCAAGATACTCACAAAAACAGTGAGAAGCAAGCTCCTTTTTGGCACCACTCTGGTGTTAAAGGTCAGGGTAGCACTCTCTTTTACATGTGCACAGCAACAAACACACACCACTGCTGTGCTCACGGCAGTTTTCAGCGCTCTGTGAAATTCATAACACAGACGGCCTTGACTGAGATCAAGGAGAAACTGCCTCCATCATATTAAAATATCTTGACTATATGAACAGTAACACTTGAATCTGTCAGATAAACCCTTTCACAACATTTACAGGAGTTAAGGCATATTAGACACCTGGTTAGGATTCTGTACCTTTGGTGGGATTTTTTTCCTTTCCAACTCTTTTGAAAGTCAAGCGATAAAATATTTTGTATTAAACACATATCTGCTCACTCAGATTAATGCAATTTGATTGCTACAGCAGCACATGTAGCGTATTAATGTCAAGGTCTGCTTTAGCAGTATAATCAAAGGCTTCAGGGACACTATGTATTTCTTTAATGATGTGCTAGCTTAAGGTTTTTCTTAAGAATTGTCTGCGTGCATAAAATTATAACATTAAAAACAAGAAAATTGCTCATTAGAACCAGTTTTGTAAGGGGTTAAGCATTTCCAGCGGCACATATGTGGCACAGCTGGGTATGATTTTACCAGTGTTTACTTTATCGATTTATAATGAGTCACGTGATTTTAAATAGGCCACACAGTTGCTTAGCAGCCAATAGTACAGGAAAAGGGCAACAGTGGGCAGCTCCCAGGTGTGACCATGAAGGTGCGTAAAGCCTCTCACTGTAAATAGGAATTTGTGAATATTCAGTTTTTTTGACTGAAAACAGGTTAGAGCTGGCTTTCATCACCTTACTTTTGGACCTTAAAATATATTGTTGATGTATGCATATGAGAAAGATAGCACATGGGGAGGGGGGTGAGGGTGGGGGTATCAGATAAATATAACGGGCCAGATGAAGCCATAAAAGCACAGCTGCCTTCATTTCTTCACAGCGACATTTATGGCTTGACTGCTTATGTGTGAGTGTGCGAACATGCGGTGTCTATACCTGTGTGTGTGTTTCTGCTGCATCTTTAAGTGTGTATGATAGTAACCTGTTTTTTTTTTTCACATTTTCCAGTCACAACAACAACTTTTAGGCTTAGGATCAGGAGGAATGATAAGATTTATATATGAGTTTTATAAAATGTTAACTGTGAAAGCATCATGGACCAATTAGGCTTTGTTTGATGAAGCAAAGCTGTACAACTGTGATGTTTGCATAAATGACAAATGAATGAGCAGCAGTTGTGTCATTACTGCTGTGTTTCTATCCATTCTTAATTTGGACTCTTACTGAAAATGCATCTGTCATTGCAACCAGCTCGCCAGCCAAGACAATGTGTGCATCCACTCCATTATGTACATGCACAGAGTTATAAAACTTTGTGTGTGTGTAGGTGTGTGAGTTCATGTGTTTGTGTGTGTGTGTGTGTGTGAGAGAGACAGAGCAATACAGGGTGGGGGGTAGGAATAGTTTAGTGGGAGAATTGTTCCCTGGGCAACCAAGGTTTGACAAAAAAAGGACACAAACAAAGAAACTATAGTGCCACATACAACACAAATTTTCACTATCGCATAAACACACACACACACACACACACACACACACACACACACACAGAGGAAGGAAGGATAAATAGGCTGCAAAGGACAGGTCAGGACATTGAGGCAAGTGTGAATGTGAAGGGGTGGGTTGGGGGTGGGTACATGCTGTCCATGTATCCAAGGTATCCTAGGAGTCAAGTTTAAGTTTTTTTTATTGTATGGGAAAGAATGTAACACACCACAGTGAGAGCTACCGTGGTGAACAAGGTGGAAGGCTGCTTAGTATCTGTGCAGACATGAGCTCCTGCAGTAGAAGGTTAAACTCAGAAAACAAGTACACAGGATTACATTTATTTTGAGCTTTCGTAATTGTTTTTTATACCTCGTTTGGTAAAGTCTAGTCATGTCTGCGATCCATGTCTGAAGTCCATCAGGACAGAGCCAGTAATGGCTAGGCCAAGTAAAGTGTCACAGTTAAGCCAAATAAACAGACGCTAAAGATAATTAATGGTCAGTATTACAAAACTGCCGAATTAGCTGGAGTTGCTCTCGACAATCAACACTTTTCAACACTAGTTTTCATTTTAGAGCATACAATTTCAAGTGGGGATTATTTAAACTAATAATACAAATGTGATTTACTAAGGTTTGCGGTAGGCAATTCAGTGCAAGTTGTGTGTCATTAACAGTTGTTTAATGACAAAAACAGATGCCTGATATACTAATAAAGGTTTATCTTATCTTATCTTATCTTATCATATCTTATCTTATTATGGTGGGTTCCTGAAAAAGTCCAAAGTTGGAAATTCCAAGTTCCCATTCGGAAATTTTTTGTGGAATGCCCTATCAACTCAGATTTCCCACTCAAAAAGTTGGAGCAGTTCCAGCATTCCTTGAGTTAGGAATCTAAGATGGCGGCACTGAACATAAACAGTAGTAAAACTGTAAACCTTTAATCTGTACTGCCACTGTTGTGTATTTTTGACTCAATAAATAAGCCATACATAGATCACTGATCAGGCTCTATCCATGAATGGAAAAAATAAGTACTGCTCTGTATTGCTAGTCATACCTGAATTGCTTTCCCTTGCTACGACCGACAGCAAATTCTGTTTTTCCTCCCTTATTCTGGAACGTTGGTCACTCTCGAGTTCCACAAAATCTCAGCAAAAATCATTTCCATCATTAACACATACATGGGGCAAGATCAGTAATGTTTGGTGTTCTTTGAAACATCCTACAGGTCAGCTTTTGCACACACAGATTGCAGGTTTATATAATGAAAAAGTTTGCAAATTTGCAGCTTTATTGTTTGGATAAATCTAGTGCTCTACCTGAGCTGCAATATTTATCCAGAGAATGGCCGTCTTACACTGGAAGACCCCACACAGTCCCCAGTAATTTCTAAAAGAGAATTTCCCCTTCCATCAAAAGCATATCAATTCTGCTTCAACTCCTGCTCATTGATCTGGATTGCCATGCTGTTTCTGGAGAGAAACACATGCCTAACACCTATGCTTACACTGTACTACCTTTCCTGGCAGATTTCTTGCTTGCTCATTGGGTGTGCTCCTTTTTGATGAGTTTGCATTCTTCTTGGTAGAATGTGTTGGTCATTATTCAAATGAAATGCTTATGTATTTGTTTATAAATAAAAAATTCAGCTTCTACCTGCACATTTTTGTATCTGCAGCCTTATGTTACTTTGCCCCATTTAATACATTTGGCCATAAAGCAGAGTGGCGAGAGATGTGATCATTTCCTCATTTAAATAAGGAAAACCATGCATGGTCTCACAGCATACTTACAGTATGTCCTCAAAAGCATACAGATTCTCCTCAAGGGCTTTCGGGGTATTGTGCTTATTTGGACAAAGGAGGAATATCTAAAGTAGCTAAGAAAACAACAACATGCCAGAGTATAGAAAAAATATTGCCTATACAAGATGCACTTGTCTGTAGTCATAAATTGCTGAAATTTTCAATGTTTAAAGGTGCCAATAAAAAGTGCATTTTGGTCACGGTGTGATTCAAAGGTTAGTGCTTAACGTCAACCTGAGTTTCATCAGAGTTGGAGATTCTGTTTGTTTGTGTGATTGTGTGTGCAGAGGGAGAATGAGGGATGGAATGAGACAAAGAGCTCCAGACACAGAGAATCACAGACTTTCCTATGCCCAGACTACTCAGGACACTTGCAGTTCTCGCTGTCCTGTCTTTTTCATTAGGGTAGCTGTGCTCTGGCCCAGTGCACGCATACTCAGGGATTAAGTAGGCTTAGTTATGGAAGCTCTATGGTTGCAGTCTTTCCTTTGTCTAAAATTATTTTAGCAGGAATGGTATATGTTTTGGACATGTCCTGTCAGTTATATAAAGCATCCTAATGTCTGTTATCCCTGCTGGGCTGTTGGCTAGTTAGAATTACTTATTGACTTTGTTCTTATTAAGTCTTATATGTTAGAGAAAATCGTGTCGGTTTCAAAAGCGAGATAAGGTTAAAACAAATAAGAACTGAAGAAGCTTCTCGGATGAGACGTGAAACGTCAGGTTAAAACAAATCTTAATTTCTTATTCTCGTAGGCAGTTTATAAAAAAAGTACAGCATTACTAAACTTGATGACATGTGCAAAAAAATGTACTTTTCAAACCTTGTGATAAGTTGCATAATTAGGTTTCTTAATTGTATATATTTTCTTAACCACTTACCCGATTCAGGGTTACAAGGTGGCTGGCAGCCCAAGAACTTGCAAGTAAGGTTAAGTGGTGATCCTAAATCAGCCGGATGTGAGACTTGTTGACTGTCTCTCTTAGACAGACCTATCTGTGGTGCATACAGCTTTTCCTACAATGTTAAATGGAGGAGATACTAGATTATACTAATTTATAATTATGTTATCTCTCACATTTGGTAACTTTTTGTTCCTTTAAATTCTTTGAAATATGTTAGTAAGATGCTTTGCCAAATAGGACATGTTAGGTCTGCGTAGGTTTAAAACATCTTTTAGAGATGTTTTTTGTGGCCTTGCCCTGACTCTTGGCTGTGTGATGTTTGAGTTGGCTTTGTCTACACTGTGGATTGTCTGCCTACGGGGAGTGCAAGAAGAGTGCTGCAAACACACACACACACACATAGAAGCTCAAATTCCTAGGTGTCACACATTTAGTCAACTCTGCAGATTTGTCCTGATTAACACATCGTCATTTTTGATGGCAGGCTATTGTGAACCATTTCCAGTACATGTATACTGAGCAACAGTGGATGGGCATGCTTATGTTTTTTTCTGAACTGTTACTGCTAGACAGCCCCTTCTGTGCATTTCCCTTCAGTTGTTAATTTTTAGCCACACTGTGTAGCCAGTTGCGCAGTGTGATACTGTGTAAATGGCTACGCATGTATCACATGTGCCAGGGACCAAGAGATAACTATTAGTGACGGCTTCTGTTGAGTCATGTGTTGCTACGCTGTTCAGGCTGTGCCTTTCATGCAGGCTGTATTTTGAATCTGAATATCATTATGTCTCTTAAGATGAAGACTCAGTGAACACAGTGTGTGCACATTTGACTGTATTTAATAAATGTGGCTCCATCATCCCCCCAGACCTAAGGGTATTAATACTTGCTATGAAGCTGTCAGATTGTGAACATCCGATATGCACAAACCGGAATATGTTTCAGGAGAGCCTGAGGTGAGACTAGATTTGAAGATGTTCATTTGTGTTTGTGATAAGTGTTGGGTGAAGGATGCTTTGTCAGCATTCTCAACTCCAAACGTAATCTCTCCGATGTCTCTCTCTGACACATTCAGCCAACTCGGGCCTCTTTCTCTCTTTGTATATTGAAATTTTCACTAACTGCCTTACATTATGTTCCCTTACATTATATGGCGAGTTTGTATTCCCGGCTTGGTGCATTATGTGTCAGTTGAAGAAGTGTATCCATATAATAATTTTATGGGGTAAACCTCACATGTTGAGTATTCTTGTTAATATTTGACCTTGCGGATTGTAAAAGGCGGAAGCAAGAGATGTACTGCTCAGAGGTGGAGGAATTCCTGGATTATGACAACAAATTAACATCTTAAATGTACCAAAATACGTCTATATCCTTCTTAATTTTGAAAGGAAATTCATAGAAAGAACTAAATATACATCATTCAGAGAGATAAAATCAAAATAGGACAGACTTCGAAGGGGAGTTCTGCATGTGATCTACTAACAATGCGCTAATTTATCTACGGTACAAAGATGCAGTCATTTCATTTCAATAATAAGAAGCATTCTACCAAGAGCTGCGCAAATTAGCTGCTAAAAATAATCTGATGAGGGAATGTGAGGGATGTTCTAACAGAAATAATACATTGCAAGCCAAGGTTTCATGTATTTGTGCTTCTTTCTGAAACAGTGTCGCAATTCAGATAAATGAAAGAATGCTGAAGGAGAATCAACATGTTTTTGATAAAAGAAGACAAAACGTTCTCTTAGAAATTTTTGGGGGACAGCGAGCAAGGTCCTGGAATGTGAGAATCAGGCAGAGCCCGGGATTTATCCAGAGGAGAGCTGCATCACAAAACCTGTAACAAACAGTTTCACAATATAACCCTGAAATCTCTGAGGTTGTGTATCTTTACACAGATGCGCAGAGATACCTGTGTATCTGTGTGTAGCAAAACATTGTTTACAGTGTAATCCCAAATGTGTCCGTGTGTTCATGAATATACTCTGTGCCACACGTGGAACTGCATTCATCGTTTTTTTTTTCAGTCACATATTGTAGCATTCAGATGTTAACATGCTTACACAATGTCAATAAAAGCTGTTTTTTAACAGACATATGAGACATTTCCTGTTAACAGATCAGTTTGGTTCATAACTGATCCAACACCACAGAGAAATTCAAACAAAGTGCAAACCACTGTGCTCACTCCTCCCTCCCTCTGATTCTACACATTAAGTTCATTTAAGCAGTTACTTTTTACCCTGTTTCATCGTCATTATAGCCCCACAGCAGTCTTTCTGGAGTACTATGCATATAAACTCAAGATAAAACAGTTCCTCTCGCTGAAATGTGACTATGCATTTTAACCCCTACAATACTTTTCAGAGGAGTAATACAGGGCCTTAACATAGACTGTCTTGTATTGTCTTGATTTGGCACCCCTTCATATCACACCTTGCACACAGAAATTCCTGTGTGTCGCATACACTGTTTCATTTTATTTAATGAGTGAATAAAGGTTCTTATTCCATATCTGTGAATTTAAATGGACATATTTTTCTAATACTTTTTATCAAATTAAAAATTAGTGTAAACATGCAATACATTGTGTATCTGGCTCAATGATAAACATCCAATATGTGATTGGTTCTTTTACTAGCATTCACAATAAGATCTAGTATTTTGTGTATTTTCGACTAGAGTCTTTTCTTCTGCGATTTCCTGCCTGTATGGAAATCAATAAATGCCACAACTGGTGCTTTACAAACAGCAGGGCCACAACTGATCAAACTGAGAGCATTTATACGGCACGCTACGTAGAAGATTTTTTGTTGACCTTTAACTGTGTTCCTGTTAAAGAGTATGTAATAGCCACTCTAGCTTTGGTTTTGTAAGTAGTCACTTCTTTGGCTACAAACCGAACAGCGCAGTCGCTTTTAGAAGAATGATGAGGACCAGACTGAGTTACATTTTGCTTTGAGGGCTAAAATCATATTTCTTATCTACAAATCAAGCTCTTCAAGGACATGTGTGAATATAGCCCCTCAAAGGGAGATACATACCATATAGTCTTTTTAAGCAAGGCCAGCAGAGCTATATATTCTTGCTCTATCTTCCTGTATTGATTTAAGTAGGGTTAGGCGAGTGATTTATGGAACATAATGACTGTGGAGAGTAAAGTTTTAAGCTTCTCATTGGGACACAGCATGCTGCTGGCTAAGATTATTCATTCCTTGTCTGAAATAGTTTCTGTACAAGTTGAGATTCTGTTACTGAAGCAGCATATGTCTAAGCCCTCTTATCTATTCACACATGATGTAATCTGTAAATAGACTGCCCTTTCACATGAATTTGCACTCACACATGATTCTTTTCCCTTTCCCTGATCCAGAGATTCACCTGTGTGTTTTCTTAGCACATGCTAGAAAGGTAGTGAGGGAGGCAGGTGAGATTTTCTTAATTAACACGTTCCAACTGCAAATTCTCAGGTGGTCGTGGCTGAGGTGTGTCAGTCCAGTCAGCAAAGCGATAGTCCGTATTTCTGTGTTTTAGGTAATGTATTCATCTGGTGGGTGGCAACAGCAGCAGGATGGTCCTGTTGTTTGGAATGTTCCTTCATCTGGAACGTGTGTCTCTAAAACTATTCTCTCCTAACTGGAGAATAATTTATAGTTCTATATTAATCCTAGTGTTAGTTTAACTCTACCTCTTTTTTTTTTCTTTTTTTTTTTACTAAATGTGATCTTTATTACAAATTTTAAGAAATATACGCACATTAATCTATTTGTGCATGGGAATCAATATGCACATTAGTGCAAAAAGTAAACATTGTCAATTTCATGCTTTCATTTTTTTTTCAAATGTGCGTCCTGCTGATAAAGATTTCTGATAGTTCCAGTTCTCTTTCTAATGGCTACAACTGACAGCATATGTGCGCAACCTTTCTTCAATGCAGACTATTAGTTTCATAATAAGGAAATTATTAAACCTAACAGTATTGCAGTAAATTGCAGGATCATTTCTCACTGAAACAACTGAAAGTAAAGTGCTGTGGTAGTGGAAAGAAGTACAAATAATTAACTGAAAACGAGTTGCTGTACACCCACGAGAACACTGAAAATTGGCTGATTTCAGTCCCTGGTTGGTTGATCGGTGCATCTTTACTCAAAACGAATCTTCGGAATTGAAGCTATAAACACCCAAATAGTGTCAGAACTGAGTGTGTTTTCCATGAATGTATAAAGTTTGTAACAGTGATGCATTCTTAAGGTCTGTCTTCAGCAAACAGCAAACAAACTTTTATGCCAGTATAATTATTACTGTGATCATAATTCCTTTCCTTTTAACCTGGCTAATAAACAGCTGTTAGACCTTACTAGGACATGTGAAGGTGGGTGTGCTGTTGATGATGTATTTGGCACTTTCTGAGAAATAAATTCCACCTATCTAGTGCTCCAAATCTTTAAACGCTTACGTGGCACATGCATTAAATATGATAATGTTATGTCACAATAACTTTACTTTCGTCCTGCTTCTGTTCTTAGTTGTTATGTATTGTAAAAGTGACAAAGAATTTTAGCGCAGATATATAAATGCTAATTCAGCATCGCTAACACAGCTTTATGAAATGCAAATAAATATAAACGACCCTTCTCGGTGCTGCAAACTTGCTGCCACTGCCCATTATTATATTACTCTCTTGCAGAGAGTGTTGGAAATGGCTGAGGAGTATTGATACAGCAAAGTCGTTTTTTAGTCTCTAACAGAATGTAACTGGATGCGATCAGACATCAGTAGTAGTGTAGTAATGTGTAGTGTTTTGTGGATTGTGCTCTACCTCTTTCTGTTCTGAATCTCTGTGAGTAACCCTGCCATGAAACCTCTAACGCTGTGGACACAAAGCTTGGTTCCTTTTTCCTTCAGAGCTGCTGGCCCGTAAGGACATTGTGCTTACACTCAGCAAGGGAATGGATTAACCAGTTAAATAACATAGCTTTATTAAATCACAAATCTCCAACAGGCCCTTTCTCCCTCTGTGCCATCAAGTTTATTTAACAAGCCCTCTCTGAACCCTCTGCCCCGATTCTAGGCCCCTGTTAAATTGGTAGCCCACTCTTTGTGTCAGTCTCTCACTTCATTACAGGTTTAAATTCCACTGAACTGTCTCACAGCATTGTGCTCCATGGCCATGGTAGGGATGGAGTGGTAGATATTTACTTATGCTATTATTATTCGCAATAAAAGTGTTTTCATAATTGTTGGAAGCTAAAATTGAACATTTGAGATGGAAAAATTGTTTCTGTATAGTTTATAAATCGATGAGTCTTTAGCTTTTTAGGCAGCAATCATAAGCAAAAGAAAAGTGAACATTTGCCACCAAATATCCCTTCTACTCTGTTCTTGTGTTCTGCCAGATCCAGTTCAAGTTTCCTTCACTTTCACTTTGTTGAATTAGGATAATTAACTCTCCTGACACGCTATGCAAAGTAATCAAATCTGCTCTTTGGCAGCATGTGAATTCATTTAAAAGTTTCACTGTGTTCTGCTCTCTCTCTCTCTCTCTCCCTCTTGCTTATGTCATACCTAACGCCTCCCAAGGTTGGCATGTATCCATGATTTTAATGAAATGGGCTATAGGAATGACGGACCTATCTAAATCATATAGACCAGGGTAATTGACCAGAAGGAGATACACATTAATCAGTGATAGAATGGGGACACATACAGTAAAGCTGGCATTTAACAGGCCAACACAAGATTAAGGATCAATAAGAAGAGGCACTGACGAGAGTGTTTTTCCTCTTCCTTGTATGTGTACCATTTGCCTCTAAATGTTCACAAATCCCACTTGTGGTTTTGGCATATCAAAGCCCAATCCTGATCATTAACTTTTTTAGACTGATTTTGATTAATAATATATTTTAAAGGAGTTCCTTAAATCGGACCTATTGTGCTCATTTCCAGCATGTTCGTGTACTCTGCAATTGCATAATTTACAGTCGTCTTAAAGCATTCCTTTGTGAAACTAGACAATTTAGCTCCTGTCTTGTTTAGCCTCCCTGTCCCTGTAGACCATCCATCCATCCATCCATCCATCCATCCATCTTCTTCCACTTATTCAGTTCCAGGTTGTGGTTAAATACAAAAACAAAAAAAACAAACCTATAAACCTATTAAAAAACTAAGTTTCACATTCAGCCTGATTATCAATAGTGGTCAATCACTCAGTCAGCTGTTCTGTCTCTTCAGCATTGCCCTTTATTGATGGAACAAACTTGACTATTTAGCATTAGTCCAGCCCAGAATCTTGCTGTTTACAAGTTTACGAGAGGTGCTGAAAAAACCAAACATGTTTTTTGTCCCGTTGGGAAATAAAAGCAAACTTCACACATGAAAATGAGATCTTTGAACACAGAGTGAAACCATTATATGGTGATAAAATATGAAATGGACAAAAATGAGCTCATAATGTATCAGTCAGACTTTCCTTTTTGCAGTCTTGAGTTTTTGCTAAATCTTTCACCTGTTTGATGTTCACTTTCATCCTCTCTTGAATAGTCCACATCTTATATTTTGCAAAACATAAACTAATTTATTATTTATTTATTTTATTTTACCTCAGTTGACCTCTATGTACTGAACATGTTTCACTTCTTTTATACAGTAATTTATGACCTTGTTTTCACCCACGACATGGTTCCCCTGAGGTGTAACATTGGGACATTCTTTGCTTGACATAGTTTACAGAGACAACAACATGCTTCTGAGGTCAGCAACTCCCCAGTCACATTCCAGCTGCTCCCACAGTAACCAGTGGCAAGCGGATGAAGGGCTGGCATTTAGCTTTAGTGCATTGTTTGGTCTCTCTCAAGCCAGTTTCACTTTATAAGTGCCAAGTCTGGAAATATGTCAGCTGATGCCTAACTTCTTAAGCTGCTGGCCTCCTAATATGCTCCTCCTGGGTATGGATGGCTTCAGACAAGGATTAGCAGGGATGGGTTGATGATATATGTGATGATTTCTGTGTGTATTAGGTAATGACCACAATAATGAGGTCTGGCTGTTTAGAGTTCGAACATGTTAAAGTGTTATTTGGCAGTTTGTAATGTCCACGCTACGGTTAAGCAAACTGTGCTGGAACTTAGCTGACTGAAAGTGTCTGGCTGGGACTTGTTAGGTTCAATGTAAAAGTAAAGACTTTACCATGAAAAGCTCAGTGGCAGATCCTGCAGAAGAAGCAAAGAACCTCCTCACATGCACACACTTACACCCACACATAACTCTCTCTCACACAGACACACACACACTACAAAAGTAGTTTCACTGGCTGCCAGATAAGCTAAAGTAATAACAGTGCCATCTCAGCTAATTTTAGCCCTGTATTGAATGAGCCGCCACTGGTATTCATGGCAACATTTCTGGCTGAGCTAAGCTGTATATTCGCTCTCCCTGTATTGCCTGTCTCGCTCGTTCATATTCTCTTTTCTTGCTCCCGATCTTCATTTTTCCTGCTGCCTCTCTCTTTTCCATGTTGTTCATTGCATTTTACAACCCTTTCAATTCTCCATCTTTCTCATCGTCTCACCTCTCTTTTTAATACGGCACTATGTTTAAAAGCTATCACATCCAGATTGTTATTTGGGGAGATTATAAAAACCTCTTTAGAGAAGTAAACATCTCTATAGTTGCTGCTTTCTCCCAACCTAGTCTGCTCTGCAGTTTGTGCAGCACCAGAGACATAATCTCAGCCTTACATAATAAAGAGTAATGGCCACCAAGAATAGAAATATGTTTATGTGCTAGATATTAGCACCTCTTGCCATGACTATGTTCGCTCTCCTTATATTCTCTTAAAGTGTTTTTGAAGAATCTGTTGTTATTGAAATTGTGCTTTTTGTGTAATTGAGGCCTTCTTATTAGACAGATGTCATTGAGGTGTCATTTGGCTGCACTACACTGCCATCCACAGACATTATAGTCCATTTAAAGCAGTATTAAATATGTGCTCTGAGTTTGTCACACGATAGAAATGGGCGCTATCACCCACTATGCCAAATTTGAATTAAAAAAGCCAGTAAGTATATAAAATCAGGGTTGAAAAACTTTAGTAGCTTTCTTAGTGCTGAAATGTTTTCTGTTGTTGTGGTCGCTTATTGACAGCTCACATTTCACATCAGTCCAAATGGGCTGCTGAAGCAGGCAAACAGTCTTTTAACCAGTTTACATGATTTTGGGAGAAAATTACTACCCGCTCTGTATATGGAATATTTTTGTCACTTGGTGGTTCTTTGTTTTTGTAATAAGTTTGAAACCCTTCTTAAAAAATACACACTCATGGGGCTCGAAGACTCAGTAATTATGTTACATTGCAATATAAAATTCAGCTGAAATATATATAGTATAGGCAATTTTTACATTTATTAGTCGGCATGCTTTGCTGACTTCAGAGCAGTAGGTGTTTGGATGAAGTCTGGAGAGCTACAACAGGAGAAATTATGAGATAATACAACACAGGTGATGCTAAAAACAGACAGGAATACCTATGAGAGATTTTAAGGTAAAATAGGAAGTGAAAAAACACCGGTTGTAACCAACCGAAAACCAAAAATGCGTTGTGTAACTTCCATAAAATGCATTTCCTGAAGCAGCCGGTTGATCTACTGGGATTTTCTAACACAACTGTCTCTGAGGTTTACAAAGAATGGCACTATTAAGTGTAAAAAACTCACTAGTACATATGTACCCAGGTGCAAGTGTGTGAAAACGTTTTTGTGTAAATCCAGACTGTCTGAGTCACAAACGTGTGTTCAAGGAAACTCTCCATGCAGAGCACTGAGAGAAAATTTGTACTCCGAATACTCTCAATCCAGAGTGAGAAAGAATAATTCTTTGCAGAAAATCTTTAACAAAATCTCAAAGGAATTGACTTCATCTCTGTAGAGAGAGAAAAGGGAAACATCACAGACAGATTTTAGATCCAGGACATTACTATTGATCCACATTACTTTTGAAAAGTATGGAAAATGAGTTTTCAAACGAAGAGATGCAGACTCAGAGAATTATTCAGAATTTAGGTCATGCCCTTTGCTGAGCAACTTAAGACTTCTTCAGACATGCACTGTAATCCCTAAATGCTCATAGCAGCATGTCTGAAAAAGAACCTTAGTCATGTTTTACATAAATGTTGTTCATGCAGTTTTCTTGCTTCATACTATGTGACAGTTTGACAATATTCTGCACACTACTCATGTTTGGATACTTTTCCATTAAAAGCATAAAGTTGTAGCAATGTAGCAATTTTCCATAACAGTGAAAACTTATAAACATTCCCTAAATTGGCAAAAAAAAAAAAAGGTGCAATGTTAGAGATGTGATGTTTGGAAGCAAAATAAGAGGAAGGCTGTGTGTATCTAGCAGGATCTCTATTTTGGGAAAAATAGAGGAAAATAGAGGAATGAGAGCCTCCTCTCTCATTCCTGCTGTCCTGTGCTATGACTCTTCTGCTTGCCCTCTGGCTACATGCCTCTTGTACAGAGCACTTCACACTTCCCATGTGAAACCAAAGCTTTGCCTTAAACCTACTGCTTTGCCACGTCCTCTGGGCTATTTTTACTCCAGCAGTGGCTACTGCTGTTAAAGCCATACCACAGCCTTTTGGACTGCAGCAGAGGCCATGTGTTTCCTTCTGTGATGGTGTGTCTAGGTATATGAGCATGGGTGTGTGAGTGGTAAAACTGCATTTAAAAAGATATGTGTACAGAATAAGATACAGTAACAATTTCATAACACTTAATTATATCCACCAAAAATTATGGGCACCCCCATAGCCTTGGGTTTATGATGCTGACCATGAGCCACAGCTTCTTTATTCAAATTTAAACTGGGAACTTCCCACTCAGTTAGATGTACCTCTGACACTGACATTGGCTATTGGGAGACAAATCTGTCTTTAACTTATGGGACAGCATAAAGATCTCATAAATATGTTTTAGCACACTTCTGAACATGGGTGGATAGATGGGTGGATGTGTGTTTTTGCACTTCTTAACCTCCTGTTGTATTAATATGAAAGCCCTGACGCTATTTTCAACTGTCAGTCATGCACCATACAGAGCTGGAAGTCCTTATGACGAAGCACCTAGGGCCGTGTTTTTCCAACTTCTTAGGGATTTGCAAGAAAGAACTTCATAACATATGGTGTCAGAATTGTGATGGCTAGTCGAAAGAAGAAAACTGGCCTTCCAGTGCAATGAACAGAACTGCATTCCAACACATATGGTCAGATGAATGCTAATCAGCTTTCAACACTGTGAAAGTCTACCTGTTTTCTTCCCTTGTCCCCAAGAGTCCAGACTTCAGTAGAAGTAGTACAGGTTGACACATCTGTAGTCAACCTTGGAGCGCTCCTGGCCCGGGGAGACGTCTCTCTTTCAAACAATGTTGCATCAATAAACCTTTAATAGATTTTCAAGTTTTATGCACTGCATAAGCTTCACCGTCTAACTCATGTCTCTGTTTTTCTTGATCCCTGAAAATATCTTTGTTATTTACAAGGATTTCCTGTGCCTTTGCATCCATCAGTTGACAAGTTTTCTTAGCTAGACTTTGATCAGTAGTTTACCTTTGTATTTCTATGCTGTGCTTTACTCTTTCCTCAAACATTTTGGTTTGAAGGTCAGTTAGTCCCTCAGTGGTAGAGCATCCTGAAATAGAATCCCCACTTACCTGGGTTCGAGGTTTACTGTGCTTGGAACCTCAACCGTATGACCAGTAACAGAGTGTTTGAGAATCAGGATAGCCAGTGCTAATTGTTAATGGGTCTGGGTTACTGATCTCTCTCTACACACACACACACACACACACACACACACACACACACACACACATATATATTCACCTCCATGTGGTCCTTCAAACCACAAAAAGATAGTCATCTTGAAAACCCACACTTAGACACACAAAGACACACATTTATATTCACACCAGTGTGTCATGGTGCACTCTTAGACTCTTCCATTTATTTCAAATTATTTTCACTATTATTATTATTATTATTATTATTATTATTATTATTATTATTATTATTATCATAGTTATGTTAGCGAGGGTAGAGCAGTGGACAGCTCTCTGGGTAATTCCTAGAATCCAAAAACATGTTTGTTGGGCCTGTTGCTAAAAAGCTGGCTGCAGGTGTGAATGTGAGGTTACTTGTAAATGATTGTCTGTGTAAATGTGTTGACCCTGTGGACTGACGTCCTGTCCAGGATATATCCCACCTTGGATATGCTCCAGTCCTTCATGACCCTGAGATGGATGGAATATATATTTTGTTTTCTGTTTTTCATCTTTTTTTCCTGTTGCATTTTTGTAAATAATCCTACATTTCAGACGTTGGCAAGCTAATAAATAGCAAAATTACTTTTTCAAGTGCACCTAGGTTTTTTCAGGGCTTAACAAGCTTTTGAGAAAATAACAGGTAAACTTATATTGGCACTAAGAATACCACTGTTAGTAGCAAAAACAGAGACGGCGTAACGGTCAGTACTGATAATCCTTGTGCTGGAGCACCAGAATGAGTGAGATATGAGTGTCAGATTACATCTTCTCCATGGCACCAGCGGCTGCTAAAGACATGCCAGAATCAACTACCTACAACAGAAATTCAACATAAACATCATAGGCTCTGTATGGGAGGCTCTGTATGGGAGAACTTTTGTGACATAGAGCTCTTTGTACTGTGCGTTGATTTCTGCACCACTTTGAAGCCGTTCTTAAGTGCTACAGCTTTCAACTCATCTCCAAACCTGGAGGCTTCATTTTTACATTTTTTTCTCTCTTTCTCTCGTCTGTCCTCTTTTACTTCTTCTGCCTTTTCTCTTATCTCCCACACCCTCCCACTCTGCTTCAGTGAAGTACATCAAGGAGATGTCTGCCTTCTTTAAAAGCTCTGGGTCCCCTGGAGCAGGTCTCCCATGGGATTCTCCCCCTTCCACACCTCAAAGGGGCACTGAGCTCTCCCCTGCTGAGGTGAAGGAGCCCCGGAGCATCCCGCTGAAGATGTGCCAGGTGTCACGAAAACAGTGCCCTCCAGACACAGAAAACAGGTATTACATGTTAAAGCTTCACCGATTTATGTAATATTTCATACAGTTTATGCATTTGGATAAAAAAATCTGACACATGAAAATGACATGGCTTTGTAAAAGGGACTTCTTCTTGTGTCTTTTTCACATTCTCTTTGTTAAAATCTGAAACTTCCTCTTCACCCTTAAGCTTTAGTCACTTTGCCATGTCTTTTTAATTCCTCTAACAGCTTTTTCCCCACCTCTTCTATGTTTCTCTTCTTGGTTCATTCTGTTTTTCTGTCATCTCATTTACCAGGTATTTTGAGGTGATTTCATCCAACAGAAAGAACTCTGTGTTCCTGAGGGCAAAAGACCCTGCCATGGCCCAATCCTGGTACAATGCCATCCAGGCTGGTGCTGCCAGCCTTTTACCACGAGTGAAGGAGGAGATGAGGAGCATGCAGCCTGGCATGGAAGTCAAACATCTGGGCTGGATTACAGAGCAGGTATGGAAGAATGCTGTGGTACATGATAAATAGTCCATAAATGGCTGTTCACTTGTGTGTGTGTGTCTCAATGTTACACCTTGTTACAACTTAAAAAATTGGTAACTATTATTTTAGAGGAAAAAAAAGCAATGGTTAAACTGATCTGCAGCCTAATAGAAAGTTTAAAAGATTTCTGAAGTTTTGATAGAAATTTCAATGTGCGCAGGTATCTCAGGGTCCGGAGAAACCCGTACTGGCTGTGCTGACTGACAAGGACCTGCTCTTGTATCCCTCGTGTCCTGAAAGCAAAGAGAGCCTCAACAATCCGACAAAGAGCCACCCACTCATCACCACCAGGTTTCCACCCTTACAGCACACGCTTCATAACATGACACTTGTGCTTTCTCTCTCTTTCTTATATAAACGCATTCACATAACACATAACGACGGAGTTTCAGAAGCCCCACCCTGTTCGGCTCAGGCCTTCCTCTGGCTTGAATTAGCCCAGAGAACACATGCTCACTCTTTCCATAGCTGGACTGTTGGACGTTTTGCCAAATAACATCATATTCATGTGGAAACAGAACCTATGAGTCATGGGTTTTTCCTCTGTTTTTTCTCTCCAATGTAGCCCTGTAGCAGTTTGTCTGCAACATCATTTGCTCTTATGGCCACATTATTTTCTATAAGTCGTTATCATCATCTTTCTCATACACTTTTTTTCACTCTTTTACCTACCCCACACCCACCTTTCTCAGACTGGTCCACTCTGGTCCAGGAAAAAGCTCTCCAGTCTTGGATTCTGAGGTGTCATTTGGCCTACGTTCAGGCACAAAGCAAGGCGTGGAGACACATGTTTTTAGGGTGGATTCTGCTAAGGAGCTGTCGACCTGGACTCATCTGCTGGTGGAGGGTTGCCACAATGCTGCTGAGCTTACCAAGGAGGTCACCACGGGTACAGAGATGCAAAAGATTATTCAGTTTGTGGTTCATTTACAGTTCTTTTACGAATAAATCTGAAATTCAGATTTATTAAAAGAAAAGCCCACTACATGTTAAATACCACATGGTGATGTCAGTTCTATACTAGAGCACACACACAGCATCTGTCTGCTGTAAGTTAGGATAACAGTTTTTTTGGTTTTTTGGGTTTCCCCCCCCCCCATTACTATCAGAAACACTGGTTTGTAATCAATGTTAACCTGAACTAAACAATATTTTAAGAAGCATTTACCTGTAATAGCAGGTCACATTTCCGAACCCGAACCGATTTTCAGAAATAAAATAAGGTTTCGTTAAAGGTAGAAGCTAAACAGGAATAAAGACAGAGCCCCTCTTCTGAAAGTCAAAAAACTATACAACTAGCAGTACAACATGACTTTTTTTCAGAGACTGATTCAGACATTTGAATCATGTCTATAAATATACCTCAAATCTATTTCAACCAAACAATTCCTGCTTGGGCTTAAGACGTGGTTCTGTTCAACAGACACACACAAACATTCCAGTTTAAAACAGAGGCTTGTCTCACAAAGCAGGATTAGTACGATTTATTGTTCTTTACACAGTGATTTGCACGCTGTACCCCTTTGTAGAACGTCCCTAATCTTTGCACAATTCTTCTGGTTGCATTTTAATAAAAGATTTGGGTTTTTAGAAACCAAACTTTCTTGTTATGGATTTTTATAAGGAGCTTGAGGGGAGACAAAGCATTTTGTCGTATGTATTGTAGTAAATAAAGTCTTAGCTCTGTGCTTACATCTAGACTGAGTAAAACCCCCCTACAGCTTTACAGCTAGATTTAATGCTCACAGTAGTCCTACTTTCTGAGACAAGTGCCATATACGGTGTAAAACCTTGCTGTGTAGTAAAGGTTTCACATTGCCCTCTGCTGGTAGAATAAAATGATGAAAAAACTTTCCACTATAATCTAAAAATGGTTCCTTTAATTCCAATATGGGAAACTAATTCTAACTTTCTTTTTAACTAAAATTTGGACCAGTTTGGTTTTCTTACAGCAAAAAATATTTAAACTGCATTTCTGTCTTTTCAGTGTCACATTTAGTAAAGTGCATTCTGTAGCCCTGTATCAATACTCAATAATACTACTAATGAAATCACAAAGAAATCATTACTTGACCTTTACGCCGCATAAGCCTGTTTTTTCTGCTTTGGCAGTCTGCAGTTGGAATGGGAAAGAGTGCATGCTGGGAGTTCACATCGACGAGGGTTTCACACTATTCACCGAAGAAATGGGTGTCAGGAAAAATATTCTCCTTCAGCAGCCTTTTGAGCGCCTCAGAATGTCCTCAGACGACGGCGTTCGAATGATGTTCCTTGATTTTGGAGGTCCCGAGGCTGAGATAGTAAGTTTTCCCCTGTTTTCTGTTCAATATTGACTTGAAGTGAAATATGTGACATTTCAGGGCAATAACGCAACAGTAAAATCATTAGCACCATTACTCTGAGATGTGAGTGCTCACTTGTTAGACAGACGGTGAACTTGACTAAACTTGATTTCTACCTAAGCTTGTGTGTTAGCCATCTCCTTGACATTTAAGAAAAACCATGTAAAGAAACTTTTCAGCAACATTACCTGCTCGCTCTCAGACAGTTACAAATCATATTTCACTCTTTAAGTTATTCAGATTATTCCGATTCAGATGAGTTGACCTGCTTGTTATGCATTTACAGAAATTTTTAAAAAAGCAAAATCTTATTGAGTTTCCTTCATTTAATCACGTTTCTTTTTTACTTTGCTCTTATCTGTATCTCCTTACAGCAACTGGACCTGCATTGTTGCCCTAAGACCTTAGTCTTCATAATCCACTCTTTCCTTTCTGCTAAGGTCAAGCGACTTGGTCTCTTGGCATGATAATGGCCAACTATCCAGAACGTCACAATAGGAATATTCAATAAAGTTTATGGTACAGCCCAGGAACTCTGAAAGTCCAGACGACGGGGCACTTGGAAATGATGCTGACAAGCCTTCCTAAGCCTCTAAAAAGCCTCTCCCGATCCTTCTATGGAATGAACTGCAACAATGCAACAATGGTTGTTTGTTGAACTTGTATTTGTAAGGTAAAAAGTTGGTGCAAGTCAGTAGCCACTTAAGAGATCTTGCATCTGTCAAATCTGTCACAGTATGTCATGACACTTTGTGATGACAAACTGTATGAGTACGACTGCCTGTATCTTAACGTTTCTAAGCTTAAAGCCCCAGACGTTAGTTTTTTGTCATCACATTGTTTATCTTTATTTCATAAGTCAAGATGGCCCTTTGTCTTGAGAATCCTTTCATCTTTCAATCTTTGCTTTATATGCTGTGAACAAAATCATTTTGTTGTGAATAACAAAAGTTATTTCACAAAAGTCCTGATTGATGTTGGACAAACATTTTCATAAAGGCAGCTCGAATGGAGTGACAGGATGACATGGCTGATCGCTACATAATCAATAGTCTGTGCTGAACAATGTACAGAATGGAGCTATTATGATATGCTGTTCATGTGGATTCTTGCCATTACCCTGAAATTTTCATACGTTTAAAAATGCTATTTTTCTGTGTTTAAACTGCAAAATATTCATACCAAATACAAACCTGCAGTGCTTAACAATTTTATTAGACCACCACCTGATGTAAGGTTTGTGCCACCGCTTCCCTGAATTAACACTTTTGATATTTACCAAAATCGTTTTTTATGTTTCTGTAATGGTTAATCCACCAATATGTGCAAGCTCTCTAATCAAAATATTTGTAATGCTTCAATATAATTTCTGTTATTCATGAATTTTCAAATTTACTGTTCATAAAAAAGCTGAAAAAGTGGTAAAGCACATTATTATTTTTTGATTAAGATGCCAAATTACAGTTATTTACTTGCATTTCTCAACAGAAAAAAAAAATCTTAGTGGTTGAAAGTTATGCTTGATAAACTTCTAATTTCTCAGAGATGTCCAGTGTGCCAGTGCAGATTTAGGTATTTGGTTTGTTTCTTGCCTAATAATTAGCCATATAATTTTTGAAACACATTTTTGACAGATTTGTGAAATAATTGGGTTTTCTTGTTTTTATGACAGGTCATGTAATAAAGTCCCTAAGCAGTGTATCTTAAGTATCAATGGCCTTAATCAGCCTTGGCCTTTTTTGTCAGTAACAAAAACAATCTAATAACAAATGTTTCCTGTGTTCCACAGCACTGACAAAGGTTTTCATTATTATTTATAGATGACATACCGCCAGCTTAACTATACTTCTCTTACTTTATGATTTAATGTCTTTGTTAAGTTCTGTATTCTTAATACAGAGGGAAAGTGCAGGCTTGGAAAGTTTTCCAATGTTTTTTTATGTTTTTGTTTAAGAACCTAAGAAAGTATATGGAAATGTTAGGTTGGTCACTTCTGTCTTGTTATCTGTGCTGACTGAACATCTGGAATTTGGGGCCTTCTTTCTTCTTTGAACACTAAACAGACTTCTATTAATATATATATATAAACTAAAATTGTTTGCTTTCAAGAATAAAATGTATTGTATATTCTTATTTAAACAAAGGTGTGCCTTGCAGGGTTGTTTGTATATAAACATGTAATAAACTTTAACTTTTATTGTTTATAATGTGCTTGATTATTATACTATTACTACTATTATAATTCTCTTAAAAGGAAGGATATATTATCTAAACTTGGTTAAAGCTGTACTAATTATCCATAAATTCATAAATACATAAATTCATACATCCATAAATTTGAGCACATATTTCTTTATACTGGCTGGTGACCAAATAGCACACCACTGACTCAAAATTAGCAGAAGCAAAGCCTAGCAGACAGCCACCATCTTTGTTTGCACCCAAGTGTCAAATAGCCCTGCCCCCTAAAGATGTATAATAGGTAAGTTTAACCCATAGACTTTGAGATGAGCATTTTCTTGGTTGCAAAAAAAAACAAAATTTGACAACAAGCGTAGGGTCTGATGGTGAAACCTTATATGCGCATTGGCTAACCACTTTTGAAGCCCAAGTCAACAGTCAAAGAGCATACCACAGAGATAATACTTCATTTGGAAACATGGAAATGACCAAGATTTACAAAAGAGGCTTAATTTTTTTTAAATATTATTTAAAATCAGAGACTGAGCCCATAAACACATCAGAAAAGATGTGTTAATGGGCTTTTTACAGAGCTTAAAACAGAAGCAGTTTTCCCATAGAAGTCATTTTGTTGCACAGCTATTGCCACCCACAGGCCCTCAGATAAAATGCTCGTTTAAAGCATGGTTTCTTTGGTTACTGTTTTTTGTGTAAGAAAAAAAAGTAGATTTTTTTGGAGTGTAAACATGTTTCATTAACGTGTAAAGACATGTAATTAGCGTGTCACTTTAAAATTGGAGTATGGGCTTTATCTGGCATCTTGAGCAAGCCTCAAGCAGACATTCAAGCAAGTGCAGTTCTGGGTACTTTAATGTGAATTCAATTTTTCAGCTTATGACAAATTCTTAACTCTTTTCAGCCTTTCTAGGAGAACATCTGTTTAGGTAATACTCCTAGTTTTTTTGTTTTTTTTATTGTATTCAAATTTGTAGACAGGACTATTGACAGAAGCTTCGCAAGTAAAACAAATCAGAAAGCATGTAAAATGTGGCTTTACATGTTTTTTGAAGAAGACGACAACACAGAGGAAACCGAGCTAAAGTATTGTAAATACTGGCCTTATGTCCATCAAGTACCCTGCATCTTGACTCTTAATGAATTGGCTGGATGTGCAAATAAGTTAGTTGATAGCCAAAACCACCATGTGAGGTTAATGTGTCTACATTTTGACCCACATCATCTATCCATCTCTCTAAATCCCTCTTAAGCCAGACTCCTTTTAGTCAGCTCCAAATCACTTGATACATTCAGTGCGTGTTTTATATCTCATGGTCTTTAACGAGCTGTTCCACTGAGCAGATTCAGACAGCGGATCTAGCCTTCGTGCTGTCTTTATTTAACGGTCCCAGTTGGTGGTCTGACAGTTTTATTAAGTCCAGACAGATCTGTAGAATGGGAAGAGCAAAGATGATGATGATGAGATGCTTAAGTCAGCAGGGTGTGTGATGGAGACAGTTAGGCCTGCTGCTAGCTATTATAAGAAGGGCAAGCAAACAGTCCACTCTCCTGTATTTTTACTGTCATTAAGCAGCGTTATCAGTGAGGCCCAGATGCTGTTTTTAGTAGACAAATTGTCAGTCTGTTAATGTGTGTGTGTGTGTGTGTGTGTGTGCGCACGCGCGCATGTGGCCTTTTAAACACACCTTTGAATCTGCGTGTTTCGGAACAGCACATAGAAATGGCAGACTCTAGTAATAACAAACTGGGAGTTGTATATCAAATCACAATAGAGTTTTCACATTTGATCATATCTTCTCCCTTCCTCCCCTTTCAGCTCTCACCCCTCTTGTTTAGACGTTACCATAGCAACGGAAGGGAGCTCTGTTCACCTCTTCCATTATGGTTGCTGCTGTTAAAATTGTCAATCAGCCTCTCAAATGCTGCTGAAGAGGAGGATCAAATTCTGTGAATATATTTTGATCAATAAAAATGGAAGGACGCTTAGAAATGAGAGAAACTGTTGGGAATTACAATTTTAGTAACACGAGAAGCTAAAAGAACATGTTGTACTAGATAAAACACACTCTCCTCATACCTTTTTTTTTGGATGAAGTCTGGAAAGACAGAAATGACATACAAGAATAAATCTCAGGTTCTTATCTGGTTTGGCATCAGGGTGTTTGTATGAATGTGTAGAACAGCCACAAAGACAGAAAGAAGAAGCAGATCACGACTTTGGAAAATAAATGAAATAAAAATTATTATAACTGTGATAAAAAGAAAATGCTGCATGGTAAATAAAAGACATTTTTAAAGTATTTTTATTCTTTTTTTATTTTGGTGGAACTTCTGTTCCATCCTTTGCGTTCCTTGTTGTGCCTCATTTCTGTGTTTATGCTCTGGTCCCTATATGTTCCCTTGTCCCTCGAATCTTATGTGTGTTTTTTCAGATTTCTTTTGGTGATTGAAGCAGTTCGTTTTCACTTCTTATCTTCCTGTCCTGTGTCCCTGATTGCTTTCACCTGATGTTTATTATTTTCACCTGTGATTGCTTCCTCATCCTTCCTGTGTGTCATCCCCAATCAGCTGTCAGAGTTTGTTTTCTAATGTGTTCCACGTTCATGTTACGGGCTTCTATTTATATGGCACTTTCTATATTCTTATTGCAAACTCAAAGTGCTGTAAACTAAAAGCCACATCAGTCATTTACATTCCTACAGTGTACATATTGTACTTAACTTGAAATTATTTTCATTCATACTCATATCCCACTTATCTTTTGATCTTTATCCAACACCTTGATGAAAAGTTGTAGATAAACTGTGTGATAATTCAATCATTCATAATTTTCAGAATGACACTAATGACAGCAGTGATAGTAAGAGAGATTATACTGATGATTGATTTATTCAGTCCAAGTAGCTGCACCGGTGATCTAAATATTACTTTTAGCAGTGATTGCAATTTTTTATAAAGGCTCATTTTTATAAAGATCACTAATTGGGCAATAAAGTGTAAAAATGATGCCAAATGGACAATCTGGGTCTGTGCCCAGCCTCAAGCTTAGGGATATATTTAATAATATCCTGTTGTCATAGTCGTGGCAGGACTGAGGACCCAAAATAGCTGTTCCAGTGTACAGTAATTGAATACGTGTAAATGTGAGTTTGAATGTGAGTTAATTCAGAGGAAAACAGTATGCTTTTTACTCCCGAAGAAAAGGTTGCTGAGTTTAAATATAGAGTATTGAGAAGAAAGAAAGAGAGAGAGACCCTGTGAACCTGATTTGGATGACAGGAAGATGGATGAGCAAATACAGTTTTGTACATTTTTAACACATACGCTCAAGTGCACGTTTTTCAGTATTGCAGGCTTGTGTTCTTCATACTGGCATTACACTCGTAGCAGGCAGGTGGCAGTGGAATACTGAGGAATGAGAGAAAAATCCAGGGTCAGTGTACCAATCAGAGGCAGTAGGGGTCTCTGTGTCTCCACACAGAAGAATCACAAAGAGAGTACTGGTGTTCTGTGTGGAAAGAGAGAGAGAGCACTCAAGCTTTGATTGGTCCTGACCAAATTCAGAACAGGACATCCCACAATATTCAATACTGTGCCCCCCTCCCCACTCTTCCCTTCCCACAAACACAAAAGGACTACAGAGTAGAAAGAGGACAAGAGATTAATACTTAGGCTCAAGCAGAGCAATTCATATTCCAATTGGAAGAGCATGTTATCTATTTTCTCATACTTGTTCATTGTGCTTTTCTTCCTGAGAGGCATTCGAATCAAAGCAGGGTTCAACGGGAATCAAATGCGACTTTCAAGGAACTGAACAATGGCAGCAACATTTAGTATAGCTCGAACATTTCAACATTGCACAGAATCTAAAAAGAAGCAAGCGTGCAATCACTTTCACATCAACTCCTCAATAACCATGTCAAATATGTACAGAGGGATGGGGTGAGGCTAACGCCAAATCCTGTGTCATTGGAAAGTCATTCATCCAAGCTTAATCAATCTAGGTTGTTTGATTCAATTCAAACTGCCTCCTGGGCAGAAGAGAGAGGGAAAAAAAACAGAATTAAAGGGAGAGCTGACTCTTTCCAACTTTGACGAGCTTCTCACTATCTCCTGTCTCCTTTATTTCCCCTTCCCC
>VUQG01023640.1:39864-99634 GCA_015106755.1 Etia nguti
TCCCTTTTTTCTCCCCCCCCCCCCCCCCCCCCCTCTATCATTCTCTTACCGGTCTCCTAGAGGCAGGAATTATAGGTAGTCATTTCATGCTAAGGTATAGGTTGAATTTCTTTTTTTCAGTTACCTTATTTTTTTTTAAAGAAACTGTTATTACTACTGTATGTCTTAAAGACCAGGTTAGAGTTATTAAATATGCCAAAGCGAATTGTATTTTCGCTCAAGTAAGCTCCTTGGAAATATTCCATCAGGGCACCCTTTTATTCTTTCCAAATGTAGTTATGAATTTTAAAGTAGACTTGTTTTACTGGAGGAGAGAGGTGTGTGATCAGAATACTGAGCAAAGCTCAGATTGGACTTCCTTGTTCTTGGAGCATTGAAAGGGAGACTGTAGCTGTCAACAGGAGAGGTGGAGAAGAGAAGAAGAAAGAGAGGGAGAGGAAGAAAGTGGGAGTTATTATTGCTTGATGTCAAGCACTTTAAGTACTTTTTAAAAAACTGCAAAGTGGGAAGGGACTATATTACTTTCAGGAAAGTGTTAAAGTAAAATATTCTATGTGAGTGTGTAATAGCTGCAAAGGACATGATGAAAAGATATTTTGTTTGTGTACATTTTAAACATATAGCATCATCATCATATAAACATTCAGATCCAACACCAGGCCCCCTACCCCACCCATCCTGCCTTCTTTTCATTTCATTTGTTGTTTTGTTTTTTTTGTTTTTTGGTATTCATGAGCATATGCTCCTGTGTGAAGTCCCCTGTCAATAAATATGCACAGTCTTAATTGTTCCCATCGCAATTAGAATACAGTTCTGTTCTTTTTGGCTCAGGTGTATGTTAAAGCTCTTTCTTTTGTCTGTGGTTTGGCACCTCTGATGATTTCCATGACAATCATTTGAGTGAGCAAGGAAGTGAGAAAAAGGGAAAGGCAGGGAGAGAGAGAGAAGGAGAGAGAGGAGGTGAGAAACAGTTGCTGGAATAAAGCCCCATCTCAATCTGAATAGCTTATTAATAGAGCTGGTCCCAGGCAAACAGATGGCAGCTGCCAAAAACAAACACAGAAATCACAGAAATGAAAACCCTAATTCAATTAGGTGGGAAGCATTCCTCACTGCAGCAGTTATTGAGCAGTTTCCATTAATTTGATAATCCATTTTTCAAAAGAAACGTATTAAAAAGTGCCTTTTCCAAAGTGTTCTCCTGTGTTTGTTATCCGAGGCTGATAAGTAGAGAAAGGAGAGGCCACAAGCTGCATGTATGTGGGTGTGAGAAGAAAACAGGATTTAAGTAATTACTGGCTCATGCTTAACAAATGCAATTAAAGTTACTAATGAATGATTACATTGCAGTGTTTCTTCATATGAATTTGTTCCTAATATGAAAAGTAGGCTAGATTGGTGAGGTAGGTTCTGTGTTGTTTTCACACAAGCACATTTCTTTTTATAGCTAAATCATTAGAGGGCTATTACAGAAGGAATAGAAAAAAATCCATTTTTGGAGGCAATGGGTGAAGTTGATCTATTTCTTCAAAATAATCATATTCTGTTAGAAGTTTCACTGTTAAAAAACAGTAAAGTCCTGTCAGCTAGATGTACAAGCACTAAACTGTAATTTTACAGTGGGGCTATTGTACTGGGGAACAACAGTGTCTTATTGTACAACATTTTACAGTACTGTGTAGTACAATAGTCTGAGCTCTTTGGTTGCCATTAAAGTTTCATCTTACTGTTGCTACTGAAATCTTCATAGACAGTTTATTACTATAAAATAACTGCAAGTTCTCACAGATCTACCCTAAAATAACTTTCTTATCATTCTTGATCTATCATATCAGCTTTGTCACAGTTCCCCTTTGTTTTCATCTTTTATGGATTTTAATGGCTGAAAGGATTGCTGGAACTTCCCAACATGTAGAGGATGCACTTTTTTTTAGATAAAATCTTACACGGACATTCATTGTTTCCAGAGGATGAATCTCAACTTGTTTTGCTTCAGCCAGAACTTTTAAACTTAGTTTCAAAGACAAAATGGTTCACTTGTCCTGCCTAACCCTGTTTTGATATTTTTCAGTAAGCCAAAATTTGTTTTTCTGAGCATGCTCTAAAAGCCCAAGATGCTGTTAATTAATGTGGAACGGAATATACAGCTAAATACTTTAGACTACAAGCAGCATTAAATGCATATAGTGCTTTATATAGTGCATTATTCTCTGTACTTTAAACTGCTCATCTACATCACACAGACAGACTCCAGAAAGGTTTGAAACAAGGAACCTTTTTGCTGTGAGGCGACGGTGCAAACCACTGCAACACTTTGTCTTCAACGTCTGACACTGAGATTCTGCACACATCAAATGTAATAAAAGTTCAATAATTTTTACAGAAAACAAATATTTATTAGTAAAAGTCACAATGTTAGATGGTGGCCCTAATCTGATTTTTTTGTTTGGAAGTTCCTGTAGTGAGTGGTTGAGCTAAGGATGATTTTTTGAATTGAATCCCAAGTTAGAATTCAATCCACATTTTTCACCTGCTCCAAGCCTTTTAAGTCAATTTCTTAAAAACCAGGGAGACTGATTGAAAACACTTTAGACTGATAGAAAGTATCATTACTTGGAAGGGATGCAGTAAGGGATGAAACTAAAGAAAAAGAAGAAAAACATTCTGGTGTATTTGATTCTAATGAATGCAGATGCACCTGACAAAAATAAATGTCCCTTGGGAAGAAAAAAAACAAGTTTGTCACATAGACATAAATAGAAAGTGAGAGGGTTTAAAGATAGAGCGGCATATTGGATTTGAAATATGAAAATTGCAATCATCCACAAAGCATTCTGGATTTTGCAGGTACACAAAAACTGTAATTGGTAAAAGAGGAAAACTACCTGAGCATGACATGCCATGTTTGAGACACAATGGAGTTCACAGTGATAACAATAAGACAACAAGGCAATCCAATTTGTCCTCCCTTTAATTTCCTTTGAACCAAACAGCATTCTAAATTGATTTCTTTTGCTCAGGAACTGACAAAAATATGACAATTTTCAGAGATCAAAAGATGCAAAGAAATATTCATCCCGCCTCTTAGTTGATACTGTAAAAACCTTAAAAACTTTTTTGATTTGGTGTTTCTTTCCAATTGTTTCCAGTGATTTGTTTGGTGGACAAAATTCTCACAGACATCAAGTCAATCACCCAAGATACTGAGTGCGACACACCGATTAAAGTGAGCTATAAAGGTCAATGTTCTTTACCCTGGAGAATGTACTAGAAAGGAAAAAGGCAGTAAAGCCAGTAAAGACATCTTCCAACGTAATAGTGCATCATCTAGCATTTAACTGTGGCTACCATTGCAAAAGCTCAGATTTATAAAAGATCAGAGCGATCTGAGCTGACGTCTTAGGCATGCTGACAAAAAAACGAACAAAAAGGAAAAAGGAAAAAAAAGTTCCCCATAGTTGTTAAAAAAGAGATTCTGGGAAATATTTGCCATTATGAGCCACGAATTGCACACAGCCCTCATCTGCGCTGATAGTTACTTGGTAAAATTATATATATACTAAGTGATAAAAGCATTGAATAAATGCTCAATTTTCTCTGCACAAAGAAGCAAGCTGTAAAAAGTTATTTTTCTGCAGTCGCATTGTGTTTGAAGTCTGTTGTTATCAGTGAAGTGGGGAAAAGAGTGGCCAAAAGAAATATCCTATCATCAAATTTATTCAAAAGAGTAATAAAAAAAATCACATAAACGTTTAATGAAGAAGCATCTCTGCAGCCTGCAGAACAGCTTGGGAAAAGACATAGTATGTTTAATCATACTAACCATGATTTAATTGGTTTGAATATCAAATTTCAGTATGAGAATGTCGTAGTGGTTGCTGATGTTCCCTGAACAACAATATTATGTTCTTGTTATTTTTCATAGTCAAATTATACATTTATATTTTAGATAACAAAGAAGCATTTATGTCTATATTTTTAACTAGCTTACTTCATACTTAGAGCTTAGACGCGAGCTATCAGTAGATTACCAGAACGACTACTCATTGCATACTAACCATGTAGCTATTTAATCTTCAATTCAGTCAGATTTATCCAATTAAATGGGTCAACAGAACAAACTAAAGAAATTATTCATATTACTGGGGGTGCAATGTAACACATCTGTCTGTCCTTCATCATTTGATGGCAGCTTCAGAGTCACAATAATACGAAACACATTACATTACACTAGCCAAAGCTCAGCCAGTAAAATCAGTGGTGAACCCTGTCAAAATATTACATGCAGTATAATGAATATGGTGGGCTGGACAACCTTGTTCCATTTTGCAGGATATTTATTTTTCCTAAATATGTTGCATTTGATAATTACACGAGTGAAATGAGCAGTGCTTCTTTCGAGTGTATCACAGCAATGGTAAGATAAGCAGTAAATCACTATAATGTATAGTGATGCTATGTTTACTGTATATTGGCAAAGCATGTTCCACAGATTGGTTGCTATGGTGCTGATTTTAAGAACCTAACTCCTTTTATACCAACCAAATGCTAGGACTGTCTATTATAAAGCATGCCAAGATGTTGCACTATATTGAGTTGAATCCTTTCCCAATCTCATCATCAGACTTATTTTAACAGTGTTACATGCCATGTGCATGACAGACCCGAATACCTATCTTCCTAAGTAACTAAATTGTATTTTCATAACAAGCCTTTAATCCCAAACATCTGGACAGGAACCTTATTACAATAACACAACCGTTTCTTTCTGACACTCTCTGCAGCATGCAGTTATTAGAGGATCTAAGGTGGAGCATGTGTGGGCGATATTGCTCAAATAGAGCAGCTGCAGTGTTTAACAAACATCTAAAATGACTACGTATGTTTGGTCGTCTTTCTGTGGCTTCAGACTGAGGTGATCCAGGGCATAAAGGGACTTGACTTTCACAAACGACAGCAGTAGTGATGAGAAAATAGTTATGTGTGCGGTTCTTGATCTGACTCATCTCCACTTCAAGTCAAGACTTAAGAAATGCTGAGATGAAGAAATGTGAAACTTTATTATTTTACCTCTTAGTCAGTGAGAACTGCGGGTTTTTTACAGAGATGAGGGTTCTTGTCCTACAGCCAAATGAGTGGGTGGGACTGGGGGACAGGAACTTTGCTACCTATGAAAAAGGGTGTCATCTGGACACTATTGACTTAACACTCTAAACCACAATGTTCACGTATACACAAAAATCGAAAGTGCAGTATGAGCTTTTGTACATCCCTTTTTCGTTGCAGTTTAATTGAATCATGTGTAGGAAATATGCATTGTCTGAAATGAATTATGCTGTGACAGTGAACCAAACCTGCAACAACTAAGTTCTTGGTCACTCTTAGATTGTGAAACAAGCACTGGACATATAAAAATACATACAAAAGGTTGATACAGTGAGCATATCAGCAAGCATACATTTTAAGTATCCATGTTGCATTTGGAAATAGAAAACAAAAGTGTAGTATCTTACATTTGAAAATTAAAGTGTATATGGACAGTTATTTAGATCTGTTTTAGGGCTATAAAGACCAGACAGAAATATCTGCCTTCCAAGGTACTAAATCTTCCACTGTTTCATTAGTTATTTGACATAATAGACACATTGATGTTAAATGGCTAATTACTTTGGAAAAGACATGGGGTGTTTATTAATTATTGCAGTTGATTTTTATTCATTAGCAAGTGGCAGCATCATAAAACAAATGCGCAACGGATTACTGCAAATATTTAGCTCGGCTATGATGCAGTAACAGTAACAACTGTGTTGTTTTTGCCATATAATGTCATGAAAACTATTTTTCGTGTGGCAACGTGTAAGGCAACGTTGCTAAATTGATATTGATACATTTAAATTTGAGTTAATCCAATCATAGTGAGAAACTCTTCCTCACCTGATGTATCACAATGAGTCTGAGGGGAATTTTAGATTTAAAAAAAATGAAGTCCTCATTATATATCAGATATATGCAACCCGTTGAAACATTTGTTTGTAATATTGCAATAAAAACAGGAAACGGATAAAATTCGGTCACCACAAGACCTACCGAAGGGTTGCTAAAACTGACATAGCATATATGCTGGATTACGTAAATGTCTACAGGTGTGAAACCGCAAGTATGCTTTGTGCCTCACCTTGTACTCTTTCTGATATATGTTGTAGCCCCATGTTTGCTTTAGTGTTTTGTGCAACAGTATGAAGTTGATACTTAGGTTAAACAACTCAAAAAGAGCTACAAGCTTGTTTTGGGGTTTTTGGTTTTGGTTTTTTTTGCAATTTTTTTAGTGTTTGATTACTTAGAAAAAGCACTTTAGCTCTTTTTTTGTAAAGAACAGCAGAAAAATTAGAAGATTTTGTGTTAAATTGTTATTCACGAATTATGCAGGAAATCTTCTGTTTTGTAGATTAAACAATACATTTTGTGCAGTACAGTCAGCATAAAAAAGAAACCTTAACTGATTCTCAACACAAAGTGAAACTCATTTCTTGTTAAAACCACCCACATTTCCTGCTGTTTGTTTCTCTTACCGCAGCACCAAAGTTGCAACTGAAACATTTTGCCTATATGCTGCAGTGGCTGGTCTCTGAGGGCTGGTGTGTTTGGAGTTCAGTTGCATGTAAGCCTTTCGTTTAACCATAGTACTGACCTTCTCACCTGTATCAAGCTAAACTCAAAGGACAGAGGAAAGTCAGTATCATGGGATCACCTTCGCCCCTCCCCCCCTCATTTAAAGTACACTGGTAATTAGCAAATATAGAAGAATTTTAAACCCAACAGGGGAATTTTACAAGTGTGTTGGTGATGAAAATTTTCCATCACTGGCTATTCTCAACTTGCAGTCCAGGCTTTTTTGTAATATCAATAATCACTTGCATAGAGAAAACAAAAGTTAAGGCATGTGCAGCGTGTTTCTAACACTGAAAAACATTGTGTTATTTGGATCATAAAATATTTGAGGACACTGCACACTTCTATCCATATTGTCTATCTTTGCATTTTTGCATGCAAAGATATTTTGTGGTAGTTTTAACCTTTTGGACGACACATTAAAGATAAACTTTATAACAGTTTCTCATCACCGTCTACTAGATGGATACCACACTGACCCCGTCTTTGTCATCCTGCCTGCTGTTACTCATATCATCCATTTAGTTGCAGCAGTGGTCTTTTCAAATCAATGGAAACCAACAAGACTGCTGCACTCACCTCTTCTCAATGGCATCCTCCACCATAAATTGTTGCTTTTCATTCTCTGTTGGCCTCATGACTTTGACTTTGGGATGAGGGATGGGATTAAAGGAGCTGATGGAAGTGTCAAATTGATATGGTCTTCTAGAAGTATTTACTACAGTATTACTTCAGACAATGATTGCAAGCACAGACTGAATTCATAGTAGAGCAGAAACAGCCCATTGTTACCACACCACTTTTGTATGCACAAATATACCTATAGCTAGAGAGGCAACACCCAAACATAAAAAAGAAGAAACACGCTTCCATAAGAAGATATTCATACGAGCACAAGACTGCGTGCACACAAAAGGCACCGAGGCAAGTCTGTGTGGCTTCACCCAAAACCTCTTTTATCTGACACTACATTAAGAATGTATGACTGTGATTTTCATATAATGTGTGTCATATCACAAAGTGGCAGGTTTTCCAATTGTCCAATAATGATCTATTTGCCAATTCAATACTACTGAAGAAGAGACGGCAGGCAGACATAACATGAATAAAACATTGAATGAAGGGATCGTGACAGTTCCATTTCAATCTTTCTTCCCCTCTCTCATAAAGTCTCTAAGAAGACTTGTGTGCAATTGGGGTAAAATCAGCACTTGGACGGTTGCCTGAGTTTGTATGCACATTGCATTCCTCTGTTCTCTTTATCTCACACTAGACGCCTACGATGCACTACTTTCACAAGCAAACGTCTTCTCGCATCTGCTCTCTTGTTTGTTAAAATAGTTTACTGGCAATATCAATGCTGGCTGGTGCACACTGTATCCATGGTTAATTAGTTGATGCCATTGGAGCCCTGAGTTGAATGTAAATTTAGGATACAAATATGTGACCTTCCTAGGTGCAAATGCAGTGTACAGTACAGTAAGTTGGGGGTGTTTGTGATTTTTTTAAAATAACCATTACCGCGTCTTCACAAAAGGTGTGATCATCTAATTAGAGAAGGAAAAAAACAAAAAGAGAGACATTAAGTCTGCAGGGAAAAGAGCAGGCGTGATCACTTTTAAACTTTTTAGTCTTTATTATGCAGGTTTGAAATAAAAGAAGCATTGTGACACAAACCGATGCTGCTGGCAAGAAAAGAAAAGAGCAGCACCCAAAATGTAAAAAATAAAGAAATAATCATTGTTGTGGTCATCATCATTAAGTTTATCAAACCAAAGAAAAGAAACAATAAAATAAGAATAAAAATATACCTCCATCATAAGAAGCAAAGGTGATCTACTTTATTTTATAAATAAGAACCTGTCAAATGGCTGATGGGCAACTAGCAGAAAACAATATGCTGAAAACCATTTAAAATATTTATCATTACTGGCTTTACAAATAAAATAACTACAATTGGCAGGGTTTTTTTTGTACACAACTTAAAATGTTATAGTTTTGCAGCAACTAAAACTGAAATGATGCTACACTTAAAGAGATAAAAACGAGATGTCTTGTCAGCAAAATGCATTTCTGTTAATCACACAAAAGTTTAAAAAAAGATGAGATCAACACAACCAAACACCAACTGGAAAGTTATAAAAGTCACCGTAATGTGGCTGTGATGGCTCCATTCACATATTTCATTACTTCACTTCTCATTGTAGAAGGACACAAAACTGACATTATGGTCAGACAACATAACAGAAGGGTGGGGCAGGCATTTTGAGGCAATTTTTTTTTCACCTGCAACATTACATGTCATTTTATTTCACAGCGCTTCTTTCTCTTTTTCTATCTCTTTGCTCTCTATCTCTCACCTGGCTCTTTCCATTTAATGATCTGCAGGACACATATTGTGTATTCAGTTTTAGATTGAACTTTATTGGAAAAAAACACACCAGTGAGCACAGATTTAATGCAAGAATGAGAGTGTGAAATACTCCTCTGAAATCCAGCTGCACAAGGCTGTTAAAATTCACGAGAACGACTCGACGCTCGAACGCTGAGACACTCCTGCACACATGTGTCCGTGCATGTACGCACATACATACTCAGCCGCACACGTCATGAATGTGGTACATTCTAACGTCCAGGCATGCATGCGCCCACAAACCCACCCACCCACACACGCGCACACCCACACGCACACACACACACACACACAATGACTCACAGGTAATATTAAAGAAGAAACAAATCTATCTGGACTTCCAATTCCCAATTTGATCCCATAAAAGTGATATTTACAATCACACTGTGACAGCTCAGTAGACCTCAACAGGTCTTTAATATTAAAAAAGATTCTTTTTGTTTTGTTTCTCTTCCCCACCCAGACTTTTTGTATTAATTTGCAGGCCCTTAAGCAAAGCTACGATAACATCAAGGCCTGCTAGAACCTACTAAATGTTAATATTTCTCTATAGAACAGGGCCCATCGCTTATTGGCAAAAAAAGAGGAACGGTTTTGCAAGCCAGAAATAAATAAAACAGCATCAATAACAACAAAGAAAAGAAAAGAACAAAAGGAAAATAAAGCGATTAAAGGAAAGGAAGAGTATTTTTCTTTCTTCTCGTTCTAATTAAAGCTGGATGGGGTCCCTGAGGGGACTTTATGGTGACACACGAGAGGAGTGCTCTGCAGCCCGGCCTGTATCAGAGAGAGGGCAGAGACACACAACTCAGAAGGTGGGAGAGGGGCGGGTGGGTAGGGCGTGGGGGGAGGCTTTATAAGTGCTTGGCAAATTTCAACAGCAAGAGGACTGCTAATACATTAAGTGGTACAGACAGTAGTCATCAAACTCTGTTCACAAGTTCTAGAAACTGACAAAAAATAAAAATTACACTGACAAAAAAAGGTGGCGGTGACGTGTGTGTGTGTGTGTGTGTGCGTGTGTGTGTGTGTGTGTGTGTGTGTGTGTGTGTGTGAAGCGGCATGTGTGCGTTTGCATGTGCATCTGTGTGTTTGTATGTCAAGTGCACACTGCATGTAAGTGTGCACGTCAGAAGAAGAAGAAGAAGAAGAATGGGGGGGTTGGGGGAGGAGTGGGGGAGTGGAATAGGGGATGAGAGTAGACTCCTCTGTGTCGTTTTTGTCGACAGAGTATCATCTTCAGTTTCAGGTGAGGTAGAGTGGCTTGTCCCTGCCTATCATGTTGCCACTGGAAAAAAAAACAAATAAACAAACAAACAAAAAAAAAAGGAAAATCAAAAACACAGGTACAGTTTAGATTATGAGTCACACTCTACAACTCTACAAAATAGAAAGGAAGAGAGAAATCAGAGGTGCATTTTTCCTTGATTGCATGATCGTTCCCTGGTGGTGATCATTTAATTTTTCTTAGTTTGTTTCTCAAAACAAACCCTCTTAATGAAATAAAAATTGCACTGTAATTGAGCATGAACAGCACTATTGACTTACGATATCTTCCAGTGCTGCAGGGCTGCGCAGCTTGCCAAATCATTTAGTATAATAAGAGTGAAAACTTGTGTTTGGAACTTGTTTTTTTTCTCTTCTTTTTACTGCTGTCTGACAAACACATGACAAGCTCTATTATCTCACCATTACCTCTGCAGCTGTCTTCCCTGTCTCAATGGAACAGAGCTGACAATTTTCAACACTTACTTTGCAAAAGCAGTGGAAGAGACATCTGCCATAGCTATAACTATACTATAAGTTATTTCTACAGGAATTCTGGTCTAAGACCTATGTTGGACCTAAATTATGAGGTAAATATGGTGTCGAATTCCATTTTTTAACTGAGGCTTTTTACCATTAAATGAAATTAATTTGTCTGTGTTCCAAATTTTTTTAACACTATATGATGTGAAAAGTTTCCACTCACCTGCAGTGGTTGCCACACTCCCGATTGCAGTATTCATTGTCCCAGTCATGGGTCTGGGCCACTCCAGGGCCTGGACCAGGGCCAGGAGCTCCTGGAGACTGGGAACCCCCAATGCTCTTCTGGTACTCTGACTGGAGGTGGGAAAAACCCTATAGGGAGTACATTAAAATTAGGCACACATCTTAAATTATAATCTCCTAGCAGCAGATGTGTCTTGGTTTGTCACTATACCTGCTGCCCTGGAGGTGGGGAGTGAAGAGAGGCCTGAAGCCCCATCTGGTGAGAGATGATTGACTGGGACTGGACCTGCTGCATGCGGATAGGCTGGTTGAGGAGTGAGCTCTGGTGCAGGGAGAGCTGCTGGTGGGGGTGAAGCGGTGGGCTGATCTGGAAGGAGGAAGGGGGAGAGGCACTAATGCTGGGCAGCATCTGCGATTGGCTGAGTGTCTGCGACAGAGTGTGGCGAGGGGCGTGTCCTGCATAGCTCTGCAGGTCAGTAAGTGGGAAGGCCCCAGGCCCCAGGTATGGCGATGACGGCTGGGGAGGAGGTGGCACACTGTACAGGGGCGGGTTGCCTGGCATCATATGTGGAGAAGCCTGACTTGTCTGGGCACTTTTTGTCTCCACGGGGTCATTATATGTCTTAAAGAGAGAGAAGATCAAAAACAGTGATTACACTCCATGTAACAATATGTTAACTCTTATAGCTTATTGCAGTACAACACAGAACCCGGTGTTAAAAAAAAATAATTCTTTGAATCGCCACTTAAGGCTAACTCACTCTCCATATACTCTCATGTAAAATCATTGTATGTGCAACTTTAGCATGCAAATATTGCTTGAACGTGATGAGAGCAAGCACACAACAACCACTTGGTTGGTGGTTCCATCGCTCGGTTTTCTAGTCTACATGCCAAAGTATTCTTGGGAAAGACACTGAGCCTCGAGTTTACCAGTATTTAGCCAAAATGCACAAGCTGCATATGACAAACTACACCCCTACTATTGTACTTGATTAATTACAATCAGCAAGTCTATAATACATTTATAAAAGCACTGTACAGTGAGAAAGATTATTCACACTATTCAAGACAGCTGCCAGTCCTCCCAGAAGTGGACATCCCATCAAATATACCCCAAGGTCAAACCAAGAGATACTTCTCAGAGTCTACAGGCTTCAGTGTGCTAAATGTTAAAGTTTATGGCAGAAAAAAGACTGAACAGTTATGGCTTGTATGGAAGGGTTCCCAGGAGAAAGTATATTCTCTCTAATAAGAACATGGCTGCACTGCTTAGGTTTGCAAAGTTGCACCTGAACAAACCACGACTTCTGGAACAATGTCCTTGGGACAGATAAGACCAAAGCGGAGATGTTTGGTTTTTGAAACCCCAAAACAGGCGATCAGAAACACACCTCATACCAACTGTCAAGCACAGTGGTGTAGGGGTGATGATTTTGGTTTGTTTTGCAGCCACAGGACCTGGGCACCTTGCAGTGAGTCTATCATGAATTCCTCTGTATACCAAAGTATTCTAGAGTCAGATGTGAGGCCGTCTGTCTGACAGCTAAAGCTTGGCCAAAACTGGGTCATGCAACAGGACAATGATCCCAATCACAGCAGCAAATCCACAACAGAATGGCTGAAAAAGAAAGACAATTGCCCAGAAAAAGTCTAGACCTCAATCTGACTGAAATGTTTGTAAGCACCTTAAGAGAACTGTGCATAAAGAAAACCCCACAAAACCTCAATAAAATGAAAGTTGTAAAAAATACTGGGCTGAATTCTTTCCTTAACAATGTGACAGGCTGATTAATTCTTACAGAAAATGATAACATTCAAGTTATTTCTGCTAAAGGTGGTTTTACAAGCTACTGAATCATGGGGTATACTTAGTTGAAAGAGAGTGTACCATCCTCTTCACATGGCTGTACCACATAAAAAACACAGAGTACTCCAATTTTAAAGCATTCATTACGTATATTAAAGTCCCTATATTATTATATTAAGCTATCTTTGATTATTCGACCTACAGTTCCCACCCATTCTTTCTTCTTTTTTTTTTTTTAATGTATTAAATCACCCAGCCCCGCCCACCTCCACTGCGCTCACATGCAGTACACACACATCTGCTCTGCAGACTGTTCTGTCTCCCTTTTTTTCGTGGGGGAAAGTGTATGTCTATCTATGAAATGCATCCAGTATTTCTCATTAACTGTCGGACTGGCTGGAGTTATATGTGGTGGTTTGCTACTTTTTTATGGCTCCCATCCATCCAACTGAATCCCTGAAATAATCAATGGAACGGGAATGAATGGATGGATAAAGAAGAGAGACAGACACATTCGCAGGGTCAAGTGGAAAATGAAATGCTAAAAAAAAAAATGAAGTGAGGGGAGAGGAAAAGAGTGAGATAATAGATTTGATTTGTGTCAACTTGAGACTTGCAAACATTTAAAGTTGTGTATTGCAGCAGAAGGATTTACAATAAACAATATTTAAGTTAAAAGACAGTATGCCAAGATCGAAACGAATATGATATTTAATATAAAGTGCGTCTTTTTAAAATGCAAACTTTAAATTCTCAGCGTGGAGTTTTTTGGGTTCAAACAAACATGAGAGAAATGACATGGCATATAGTGGGTAGCTATGAAACTTTAGCTTGTCTTTTCTCCTCACAAACAAACTAACATGAGTCACAAAACAAAAAGGCAACAGGTGCACGCTTAAGAAGTGAATCTTTCAAATGAAGCTCCAATTACCTCCAATTCCACCCACCCCGATTCACTCTGAAAAGACCCCTTCATTGGTAATTTAAAAAAAAAAAAGAGAGTCGTGTTGAATCATGAGATTCAGCTCTGCATTCAGATTGGCTGATCCTGAATGAGTGAAGGAGGGTCTGCAGGCTTATTTTAGTCAGTCAGATTTTTGACTGGCAATCTACCAGCATATAGTATCAATCAAGCCCCTGTATAGGAGCAACGACATGAATGTCTAATTGCAGCAAAGACAAGAGATGAGAATAGTCTTTTTAGCTGAAAGTATGCCACAGTGAAGAGGCTGATGAATTAACTATTCATGCCTTAATCAAGGTGCTTGTTTTCGGCCCATGAGCACGAGAGGAAGTGAGGCGCTGTGCTTAGTGGAGACAGGAGGAGGGAGGGAAAAGAGGAGGGGCTCGGTATATGCTAATGCAATTTAGAGTTGTATTTTTTTTAAAAAACACAATGCAGAAAGGGAGATATGAAATGCTGTGCACCGAAAGACTGACATCCCTGTACCATCACGACTGTAGTACAGGCAAACCAATGAGGAGTAGTCTAGCAGCTTTTTTCAAGAAAATACTTTGTAATTGTTTTGTTTTTTACACAGCCATTGATAGAAATATGTTAATGTGCTGAGCTAAACTGTAGTAACCTGCATCAAAGAGAGAGCAGTAGGTGTGCGCAAACGTCAGGCAACACATTAGTGGCGCATCAGGGAGGACAGAAACACCAAGAGGATAGCAAATGACAGGTAATGTCCACTTCTACTCTTACACATGCACAGCGATGAGCGTACACACGCACGCAAACACGCACGCATCTACTATTACTTTCCATTTCTCCCCAGGTTCCAAATCGGGTGTGTTTGAGGCCTAATTTTCACTGTTCTCCTGTGAGCACACACACAGGCTCCTTGTATCTCTGACACACACACACACACACACACACACACATATATATGCACAAACATAGCTCAGTGCAGCTTATGGACCCTTTCCATGGAATAAAAGTGAAAGGAATTCTGTCTAATTTATCATCCCTTATATCGCCGCTGACCCATGTATATCAAAGACGTGACCCCCGCTGTTACCTTGGAAACCAGACTGGCTCTGTAGGCGGCCAGGGCTTTCAGGTACTCCTTCTTAGCAGCCTCTGTTTTCCTCTTGTAGCTCTGCAGGAACAAACACAACAACAACAACGATTGATTACAAGGTGATGTGAAAGGCTAAAATGACCCTGTGGTCCACACTGACTGATGTGAATGAGATTTTGGGAGTCATGGTGTGATTGCGTGACCCGGCGGTGTACTCCATGATGAAAAACATATCAAATGCATTCACTTCCCAGTTATCAGGTCAGGGAGATTTGACCATCTGCATGATGTTTGCGTATCTGAAAGTAGTTCTTTTTCTTCAGAATATCCAGAATGAAATGTGCATAAAGCTTGTGCACAATAGCGTGAAAATAGTTTGAAATTCTGCAGAGTTAAATGAGGAGCGAGATGCTGTTTGTCATTTTGTGTACTGCTTTTCTGTCTCTTCCTCTATTAAGGCTGTTGCTCATCTCTTAATCAGAGCTGATGTCCCAGCAAATCATTCAGACGAGGGGGAAAAAAATAAATAAAAGAATTCAAAACAGCATTAGCAAAGAAGCAATCTCAAGCCTTCTGAATGAACCTCAAATGATGCGTTAAGACAGGGAATTCGAATTAATGTCATCACATGTCACTCACAGGCTCTTTATAGCTGCCAGTGCCTTTGTGATGCAGGAAAAGCAAGTTGCAAAAAGTCCATCCTTAAATCGATAAGGAAGACTCAGATCTCAGCTCATCTCTGGAACATTTTAATATAAAGGAGAATGTACGTTTGTGCGTGAGTAAATGCACTGGGTAATTACTGATCCTCAGCGAGGAGACTGTCTGTGGCTCCGTGGACGGGGTCACTTCTTTCAAAGAGGTGGGGTAGGATAACCATTAAGCATTCATGCCTTGCCAAACGCACATAGGCTGGCAGCCGCTAACACGTACAGTCGATAAACAAACAGACATACACAAAGAACAGCAAACAAACCGGGATGACGGCGGATACAATCTCATGCTCAAACAGCTGATGTTTATCCACTCATTCATCCTTATTTACAATATCATAATTGTTTCCCTTCTTCGATAGACATTTTGGAACAAGAATGGATGAATTAAGAACTCATCCAGACTTTAGAAATAAAAACAAGTAAAAAAAAAAAAAAAATCAAAATAATAATCCCCATGAGGAAATTCATTGAAAAAATACAAAATAAAAAAATAAAAATGGGCTTACCCATCACCTCTTATAGACTGACAGACTCACGGTTGCTTCTTTAATACCCCAAACTACTCCCAGCAGCTTTAATTTCAAATTAATTTAACACAGCTAATGATTTGCGCAACGACAGATACTTTTAAATAAATTACCATGCCTAAGGATGTCTAATTATTCCAAAGTGGGCGGATTCATTAGCAATTGAAGCCGTCAAAGGCTGCAGGTCAGTATGAATAAAAAATAACAAAGCTGCAAGGAGAGAGCATATGCCTCTATCGTAATCCTGACACAGAGGTGTCCCGGCTGAATTAGCCCCTAATTGTACCTTAATGAAATGTTCTTGTTTGATAACCAGTTAATTACAGGAGACAATAACTCTGCACCCTGCTGACACTGAAGAGAGTGATTACTCTACGACTGAAAGACCCAACGATTGGTGAGAGGAGAAGTAGGAGGAGAGGAAACAAACGGGAAGCAAAATGGAGGAGAAATAGGCAGAGGCACATTAAAAAGAAGGGAAAAAAAGCATAACGCTGTTTGAATACTAGACAAAGATGCAGAAAATGGACTAAAAACAGTTGAATGTTGCGTGACAGATTTTTAAACTTAACACAGAGAAAGAGTTTAATATCTAAACATGCCATCTTTTCAAACTGACAGTGTTCTTTTCTTTCCTCCCTTTCACTGGTACAAATCAACACAGACTCAATTAAATAATACTAAGGTTTCTCCTCCCTCCTCCCCAAATCCATTATCACTGTTCCTCCCCATTGCAGTAAAAACTGAAAATTGATCTTAATCTTAAATAACAAAAACAAGAAAAGTGTTCTTTTGTGTTTCTGGGGCAGCTTTAACATGTAGTCACCTTGAGGGATAGCACAGCCCAAATAATGCATTGATCTTGCACTATAAAGCAAAGGCCTTTGGGAATTAAAAAGCGCTGTATAGCGTGCGAGCTATGAAAACAGCTTAATAAAAAAAGAAAATATGAACATAAACATGAATTTAAAACAAAAAAACAAAAAAACAAGACTTTGTTCTGCCAAACTCAAGGGCGGCACTGGAGAATACACAACAACACAAGCAAAGTGGGAAAAATGCACACTGAAGCGTAACAAAAAGAATCACAGAAGGAACATAAATCACAACAATGAAACTTTTGATCGTTTCTTCAATAAAACTACAGCAATAAAAAAACGCTGCCTTCAGTGCACTTATGTGAATTTTGCTGCACTGTGTGTTTGACGAGCGCTATAGGTAATTGGAAACAGGGGCTGTGATCTAGTTAAAACAAAGCTGTGTGTAGGGGAAGGGTTGTGTTTACATTCTGGAGGTCCTGCATGGCTCCACAGGGTCTGACTGTGACATGAGAGAACACACCTCGTGGGTCCGAGAGAGATGACGTGACAGCCAACAATTAAGTAAGTGCATGTCTTGGATTTTCTAGGCCTTTTGACATTTTGTACAAGCAAACATTTGATTCTCTTTAATAAAATCTCTACAGATACTGTAAATGTGGTGTACTTGACAACAGCACACAGCAGGATTCAAATCTACGGTTTGACCAGGTCATACCAAAACCTTTCATTTCTACTTTTTGAGCCATTTTTAGGGGGATTTAAAAGTAATTTTCCTGTTAAAACGCGCACTTCTAGTTCACCTTTAACTTTTGGATAGAAGGTGTCCCATTATCTTCAAACACTCTTGGATATGATGCACAATTCTATTTTTTTCAATAGCAAATACCGCATGCTGCCCACTCCCCGAGGCAGCAAGCTAGCTCTCAGACTAAGCTAGAGGTGTAGCAGTTGTGATAATTTTCTTCTCCGGTAACACTGTGTTTGGCTTCCACGGAGCATATTAACTGGTCATTTCTCTAGAACACATTTTTCCAGGATGTGCCTTTACCTTTTTGCTCACTCGTTAACTGTAGTTTTGCTCTAATGGTTTTTTTTTAGGACAACAGGACTCAAACTGTGCATTCTTCTAGTCTCCTTGGATGCAAAAATGCATTCTGACCCGCAGATTCCATAATGAATCTGAGGGTTCTTGGACATGTTTGGCAAGTGGCAGTTGTTTGCAATCTACCCTGTTTGAAGACAACCGTCCCTGCAGTGGACCATTATAAATCATTTTGAAGGAGCTCTTTAGCTCCTGGTATTAATGCATCCTGTTAAAACAGCAAACCTAAAAAGTCAGAGGTTTAAACTAGACATTCTAAGCCATTGGCATAAAATCTAGTTTATTCCTCAGAAGGTACAATGCATGTAGGGGTTCACTTACATCTGTTTTTTTATTTATTCAAATACCGAAAATGACTACCAAGCTAGAATTTATGTCACATTTATTCATTGTTTTCAAGGGGGATCAAATGTTACTGAAAATGTTTAGGATACGAGAGCATTATGAATGCATTTTACTGTTATATTACCAACCAGCAGATGTGAATGCAGTACGCTATAATGTCCTTTCATGAATTTATTTCATTATGAAAGACCAGGACAGAAATTTTAATGACTTTAATGAGGATTAATGTGCACTAGCTGAATTGGTTGTACTCTGTAAATACACGGTTATCAAGTTTATCCATTTGCTGGCCTGGAATAAATGACAGTGCTAGTCAGTGAGAATAATTAGAGCACTCACAGTGTTATTGCCCAGACAGGCTACTACATTTTATTCCATAATGACATCATTACCTCAAGTTAATTATGTGTCTTGCGAGGTGACATGTTTGATTAAACACATGAATGCACAAACAAATCAAAAAATTAGCTGTGAAATGGCATGCTAAATGGCTGGATTTTAATGGTGGAATTGCCATATTATTAGTTTTGTCTGTGCTCCCAGGTAGAGCTGTGAAGGACAAATGCATAAAGGATGAGATAAAGACAGACATACAGAGACAGAAAGAAAGAGAGTTGCATCTGCAGTGCAAAATCTAAGGTGAATAAGAAACCGGGACACAAGGGGTTAAGCAGCACAAACAATAACATTTCAGGAGAAGATGTCCTTGAGGCAAAACCAAGGACAAGGCAATTGCTAATCTTGTATTCCCAGCATGATCAAATCACCAGGCAACAGATATAAATAAAAGGACAGGAAATGAGGAATTCACATTCAAGGGTGTCAGCGGCGAAATGAAGATTCATGGTGAAGAGCCCTGGTGAAGGCGGCAAAAATTAACTGCAAATAAAAGGGACAGACGGCCTCCAAAGTCCAGCGTATGAAGTAGGTTTGGTGGGAGAAAAACACACATGCTAGATAGGGTCTGGTAGATGGTGGCTGGGGCTGGGGAGAATGGGCTGCACTTTGTCATGGAGACAGGTGCTTTTATTTGACACCCAATAGGCTGCGCCCTGACTGGATATTCTAAAAATATGAGTCTGCGCATGATCATCAGACTGTCTCGTTTTTCATTCATTTCACACCATCATTTGTTACCACAAACACACAGACAAAAAAAAAAAACCTTTGACTTTGCCTGTTGGACTGGAATGTGGAAAATGAAATAGAGAAAATGTGCTGGACAGGAAACCTCTAAACTGCAGTACATGTTAATGCAGTTTCATATGCACAGGTTAGGTTATAATAAAATCAAATTGACCATTCAGTTCAGGTAAATATAGCTACACTGCTGGTGGTTAAAAACTTTACAAGTCCGAGTGCAAGAAAAACTGATAATATGAAAGACATTTAATACAAGACTCTCACTTCATACAATAAAAGCATAAAAAATGTTATTTGCTTCACTCTCATGCAAGCTGCAATCACCCGGAGTGGCGGGTAGTTCTTTAATTTTAGAATCAGAATTACAAGTTTTTACTGATGCATTATTCAACTTCCCAAAAAAACTGGGTCGCTCATTATAATGGCGAAGCCAAGGAAAATTATCGCCAGCTAAATAAAACTCAATATGTCCGTCAACAATTGTTGGAACTCAAAAGCAGATCTAAAAGGTGAGTGAATACAGAACTTGTAATTGTTAGGTAGGCAGATGCAAGCTGCTCAATGTGTAAATAGGCATCTGTTTTTCTTTGTTTTGCTTTTTCTTTTTTAACAGTTTTACCACGCTGGCATCATCCTAAAAGGTGACAGTAATGCATCCCAGCTTATTTCTTTTCTCTCTTTTGTCTTTAAGCTTTTTTCACTTACCAGCTACATTTTTATGCTCCTTCTCCTACTTAAAGAATATTAACCTCTTCCCATCGGGTAGTCACAACTGCCATAAGGTCAAAACTGTTTCGGTTTTTATGGAGTGAATTTAGACAAAAAATGATCTTTCCAGAACTCACAGTGTACATACATGAATATTAAAAAAGCCTACCTGTTTTTGCTCCTCTCCCAGACCATCCCACATGGAGGCTACTATTTTGGATACGTCTCCAAAAGTGGCATTGGGATTCTGTCCTTTAATGGCTGCCTGAGTGTCTCTGAAGAACAAGGCGTAGGCCGACACAGGCTTTGTAGGCTCGTTTGGATCCTTCTTCTTCTTCTTTTTTTGGGGTTTGGGCTTGGGCTTCATCATCTCCGAAGACGGTCGCTTCTCACCCGTGATCTGGAAGACCATCAGTAGCACAAAAAAACCAAAACAAAACAGCTTATTGACACTGAAAGTGAGTCTGCTAATTCAACTTGGAATGAATAATTGCATTGTTGATGAATGCTTATAGCGCTGTGCACAGGTGAAACATGTAAGCTTCATTAAATCCTTAATTTCTTTTCTCTGTTCAATACCCAGTGTTTGGATATTGCAGCAATGATTCACTGACAGTAGCAATTTACACACACAGACTCTGGTTGACAGCAGTTTTTCTCCCTGCCTTATTTCGTCAAAAATAACATCTGTTATTTGAATTTATCAAACCTTTTCAAATCTTTATTTTGCAGTTGTTCAGCAAGTCATAAATTCTGAATTTTCATGCTAGGGGTGAAAGGAATTTTAAATCGCCTGCTGTATCTGCTCTGGCTTTGATGTGGTCTCAGAATGAATTGGAGAGAGCAAATGGAATTACTTACTGATAGGAGAGATGGTAATCATTTTTATTCACACACACAGTAAGAAGCACAGCAGAGATGTATAGGCTGGGAAATATATATTTTTTAAACTAAAGGATCCCCTTCTTGTTATACTGTATCACTGTGAGCTGGCAGTTAAATACACAGATGAATCTGAAACACTGTGGAAGTGGCAGATTCAATTATACACTCATTCACATTCCCCTGACAGAAACGAAGCAAATCCACAGAGACATTGGTTGGTGGGCAATTTATGAAAGCAGTTTTACAGATTTACATAAACCAAATGAATGTAAACAACTATCCTTCTCTTCTCATTTAAATGAATGAGTGATTTAAATGAAGGAGTGGTTGCTTTAGAACCAGACTGTAACTGAGAACATGGTAAAGCAGTGACAAAGTTGGGGAGGACGGGCAACAGATCATGTTGTTGTTGACAAGAGCGCCAACCCATTAAAACATGTCTCACATCTTCATTCATTATAGAAATTAAAAAAAGGGTTTAATATCATCTCCCGTGTGTCTAACAATAAGCAGCAAACCTACAAACATACCGCTGTGGTAATAGTCATTCTATTACCACAGCGGTGGTACTTTAGCATTCACTAAAGTAACATGGAAAACAGAATTTCTTTTTGCTATTAGGACATAGATTTCTAACTTTTTGAAGAGATTAAAAGTAAATATCTCAAAAAGTTGATCTTTTGAAAACATTAAAGGAAAAAAATAGCCATAGCTCCAACTCCAGCAATGTTGGAGTTTTCCAGGCAACCAAATAACCCAAGCACAAGCATTCCTATTCCTGTGTTCCTCTTAAACTCAGCACTGCGGATTACATGTTAACGACCTGGTACAAGCACTGCCAAGCCTTTATCGCCACTACTACATGCCAGAGAAGCCACACCAGTACCTTCAAATGAGGATCAGTCTCCTCTTCCTGATTGGAGCTTGAAGGGGAGGGTGTGGCCGATTTACTTCCGGGAGGTGAGGGGGAACCATGAGGCACTGCACTCCGGCTGACCTGTGGGTTTAGCTGGGATAGTGCACTCATGGGGTTGGGCAGTATCGGAGGTGAGTTGTTTATCAGGGTGTGGTTACGGGCGGGGTCATAATGAGCGCCATCAGGATGCTGGTGATGGTGTTGCTGTTGGTGGTGGTGCAAAGCCATCTCCTGCATCTGGGGTGAGAGAAGAACACCAGCTTTACTATCTTCTCTACTTAAAACTCCTGACTGCCAATTAGCCAGATATGCAAATGTTTAGAAGTGGAGATGACATGTTCAAATTGGAGAAATTGTGTAAATGTGTTGGATAAAATATAAATATAATACAATGAATTATGCGCAAAAAGTTGGGATTGCTAGAGGTAGTTGTCTGTTGGAAGAAAAAGGAGGTCTCACAGATGACCTAAGGCTGAGAAAGCTTTTCTTTCTTCACTGTCTCACAAAACTGCAGCTTTTTAGCCCGATTACTTGATCTGAAATTGACTTCAACACTGAGGTTTGTGCAGGGTCATTTTTTTAACAGAAAATGAGATGCATAAAATGTAAAATATCTCAACTAAACCTAACCAAAACAACTAAATGCAACATTAAATCAAAGGGCATGCTTGCTCTCTAAATGCTAATGACTTCTACTGTTAACTACTCAGACACAAAAAACAAAAATGACATCCGTGACTGATCTGAAGCCTGGACATTCTTGGGTTATTGTTTCCTGACATTTTTGACAGTTAGCAGAACCAGAAAATACTTTGAATACGTGATTGCTGGGAGGGAGCCTGATGCTGGATGAGAAAGCAGAAATTAAGCAAAATGTATACTTTAAGAAGTCACTGAGAGCTCAAAGCAGCCATAATCCATCCATCCACTGATCCATCCATCCAGCCATAATTAAACAATTTAAATCAATAAATTGATCATAGTTATAAAGCTACAAAGAATGCCAGCAAACCCTGTAGTTCAACTGTGAGACTTACAGAGTGTCGAGCATCTTTTGAGCTCCATATTTTTATGGGGTTTAATGTTGTTTACGGCCACAGCAAACAATATCAGCAACGCTGCTCTAAAAACAGCTGCATGCTACCGTTGTCAGACACACACAGGTAGAGACTCCAAATAAGTGTGTGTGTTAGTGATTACATGTTAGTAGTATGTTCTGCTACTTAACGGGCCAAAAACACATGGAGTGCATGTTATTATTTAACAAGGAAAAAAAATCAACTTTACAAGTTAGCACCTTCTTTTTAACTGCATCCAAGCTTTTTGCATGTAAAAGCCACTCAGTGAACTGTATCCCAAAGCAATTTTGCACTGTTTAACCATTCATCCATATAACACACAGGCTTATCAGTGAAATCAGATTTCAATAGGTCCCTCTATTACAGCTGAAAGTACAATTTACGGTTCCTATTGACTGCTACAGGCACCAAGTGCAGGCCCCTTGGACACAGTAGCCTGTGTAGTACTGAGGTTAAGATTTACTCATTTACTGCTTCTGAAAACTTTTTTCTTAATATTTCAAAAGCCACATGTCTCAGCACCTGGTCAAGCAACCACCGAGTCAATGGTATTAATGAACTTAGATATTATGCTCATTGTGTTGTAAAAAGGAGAAGAAAATGTATTGCCAACACTTCTATAAGCACAGGCAGGGGGGAAAAAAAACTGTTGTAAACTGCTGGGAATGACCCCTAAATGGAAAATATTCTTTAGTGGTTACAGAGTCAGGCTCACAAAGTTCTGTTCTTAGCCATCTAATAAGATCTTCCACAGTAACGACATCAAAAGCTTTATTTCAAGATTCATCAGAACAGAACATGAACACAGACCAAAGGATGCTTTTAATGCAGGCATAAATGGGAATGTTTGGGAATTTACAGATCAGAAAGTGATGAACTAGCATTTGTTAGCTCTTTTAAACATTTATGAGTTAAATAATACATTACACATTAGTGCATTGCTAAAAAGATCAAATTTAAAGGGCCCGAGCATATGAGGTCTTGATAAACACGAGTAGAGGTTCAGAGATGAAGGCTCAGCACTCTAATCATAATTGGTCCCAGTAGATTGGTAGAATAAAAATGCACAACAAAGTAATGTTGTGCGGAGCTCTGGCCTGCTTTGAAAACTCGTAATATTCACACGACATTAGATTCTGTGTTTGCCTCAGCAGCTGCTCACAAAAGCCAGCAGTGAACAAAGACATTCGTTTTGCATTTCAAATAACCAAGCTCAAACCTCCCCCATCCATGACAATCTCCAACTTCCAATCATAATTTAAAACACCATCACTACACTTCTTAAAACATGAGGAAATAGCTCCAGCAAAATAAGTAGTCAGACAAAAAAAGGAGGAAGGAAAAGGGAGTAAAAACGAAGGAAACAGAAATCCATTAATTTTCCATTTTCCATGGACTTGCTCTTTAAGGGTCCTCACAAACCAAGAAGCACTGAAAAACCAATTAATCAAACATGAATGGCCTATCATAGCTATAGCAGATGCATTTCCATAGCAACAGCCTCCAGGCAAAATTGTCACCCTTTAATCTGAGTCACACCATGTTTAATGTAAACAAGAAGGAGACATGCAGAGCAGAGGAGTTCACAGGGGGAAGACGCCACAGTGTCGTGAATATTTGGCCAGCCCCAAAACAGTAGAGACAAAAAATAAATAAATAAATAAACAGCATTTACAGACACACATGGGATAGTAAAGTTAGTTGCAATGTTTCTTTCTTTACTATAGATAAGAGCAAACCATTTTTACAAACGAACAAACAAACTAACAAATAAAATGCAAAAAACACCCCCAAAAAACACTGACTCTACTTGCTATTTGTTTATTTAATGGGTATTTATTTATGTTTGCTCTCATATTTCATGAACCCCATTTTCATTAAAGCTGCATGTTCCGTTCAAGCTAATGAAGCAGTAAGTCATCAGGAAGTACAGAAACATATAAACTATTCCACTCTGTGTGAAGATAATAGCACAAGATGTTTTATATAAGGATGAAATTGTCCCATTCCAAAGTATGAAAGACTGAATTATCTTCTTATAGTTACTAAAACCAGAGGTGTACCCTATAACAGATCCTGAGCTCATTACTCAAAACACTCCCACTGTGATAATTTAATTGTAATTTCGACATCCTTTCTGAAATCGTCTCAGAGTGCTTTTAGTTTAGCTCTCACCTGTGTGAGACAGAAAGACGGAGAAGTTATCACATAGCGCCATCAAGCCTGAGCTAAATAAAGCTAGTGGCAGACGGCTGTATAAATATTATGAAAGAATCTGACAAAGGTTGCTGGTTGCCATAGGTACTGTATGCTAATTCTTATTGGTATCATCCAAGAGGCTAGAAAGAGGTGGGAGTGCACAGTGAGTAACAGGATTTAGTTGGTCAGTGCTCTCTGCCTTTAGCATGTAACACATACTGACTTTCCCTGGAGTCTTGACATGAAGAGCACTGCTTTATTTCTGGCTTTATAATCTGTGACGCAACATAAAAATCATGTTATCGTTTTGAGTCAGTAAATCTGATAACTAATATAAAATTTTGAATGTTTTTTTTTATACTTTTACAGTATTCTGATAATGGATTCCTGCGCTCTGCTGGGTATTGCTGTATCTGTGCGTAACCTTCAGAAATGTAGCTGTTTTCTGTACGGCACCAAGGAAATAGGCCGAGGTAAAGCTGAAAGAGAAAACGTGCGAAAAAGTACAGAAACTATAAGAGACCTAAGTAGTAAAATCGAAGTTAGCAAAGTTAGCGAGGGGACAGTTAGGTATTGCTTTTTGGTGATGAGCAGCCGGGCAGACCTAAACTGTGATGTAAAGCCAGGAAACTCGGTGTGAACGCGTTCCTCTGCCATCGTTACGCCTGTCGTGTTTGTATTCACATCTTGTACATCATAGTCAAATGGGAGTCAAATAACAAAGGCTTTCCAATTATGTGTAGCACATTGTGTGCGAGATGGAATATCACAAAGCCATTGTTCCCCTGCTCCTGCTGACCTTACCTTTGAAATGGTTTCACGGCTGCTCCAATTGCCTGCACCATTTGATTTAGCTAAGGGGATTTGACCACCAGCACAGAGATGAGAGAAGGGGAGAAGAGGGTCCTATACACAGCTACAAGGAGAAAGAGGAGAGATGCGCACCAGAGGCGAGTAAAACAGCTAACCTTGCTCTGTCCTTATGATGATTATACCAGAGTGGCATCTGTTTCATCATTTAAATAAGCTGGTTGATTGCTATGCAGGCTTTATTACTGTAGCATCATAATAAACCCATCTGTGGATGCTATAGGATCAATAAATTGTCATGTTTCAACTTGTTAGCGCCATCTAAAATAAATCTGTCAGTTTTTAAGTAAGTACTTTGTGTAGGGCTGGAGTCAATTCACTTTTAGTTGACTAGCTTCAAATTGTAAATGAAAACCAAAAGTTAATTAAACGATGGAGCATTTTGTTTTTACAATGCTACACGATATCTGTCCAATTTAGGTTTCAAATTCTTTCTGACTCCCGCCCTGCCCTGTTTCGATATTCACTGATCGATGCCCGTGTGAGTCCTCAGACTTCCCTTTCCTCACTCCCTGCTTGACTGGAGCCATCTTGTTTAGAGTGATGGCTCACTCACACAGGTTCACGGCTGCTATTGTAAAATCAGCCAGCGTTTAATTGAAACAAATGACTATAATAATAGAACATTATCCCTGCAGGCACCCAGCCATGACAGCTTTAATTAGAGGCGCGTTCAAGACTGATCCTTCAAAAGCACAGCCGCCGCGCAACAAGGTGGTAAACACGCCTTTAGGTGGGGGAGCCAACCCCGGGTCTCACAGCCCTCAAAGCTACTTCTCATTCACCCCGAGGGCAAAGCGCTAACAACTCTGTTCCTCAAAGAGCCGTCGAGCCTCCCACCCCTCCCACCTCCTCCTCACTCCATCCCTCTGTCTCTCTCCCTTCATCCATGTCTTTGGTTTATCAAGCTTATATATACCCAAGAGGGTCATTTACACAAGCTGAGAAGAAGAGAGTGGATTCATGAATCATACTCTACTTAACTATAAAGGCAGAGGCAAAATGCTGTATCTGCCGTCTTGTGACATCAGACAGATGCTAAGTACAGAGACATGACGGGCAATAGATGCCAGGATGTTTAAAAAGGGGAATCAGTGTTGTTGTGAGAATTTGTTTTGCAAGTTGTCAAGACTACATTTTATTATCTATATTACGCTATAAGGCAACGTGGCTTTGATTTAATGTAATGTGTGATGCCCTGTTTCAGGTACAGTACCAGCCAACTGTATTTACTAACACACTATTAAAACCTCATTTTATTTATTAGCTTGGCAACGGCACCGTGTTGCCAAAACAAGACACTTTAAGGTCACTTTCAATCGTTCCAATTACATGCTAGTCAAAAGGAAAAATATCAAACACTTGCTCTTGCACCTCCCGTGCTGAACTGTGATCCTGTAATTAATCTGGCAGAAAAACAGCAATACCTCACAAACCAGCGGTATAAGGGAATAATTACGAGTTTTAGCACGTACTTTATGAGAGAGAAAAAGCAGTTTACTCAAAGAATGCCTTAAGTAGCCGCAGTGTTGAAATGGAATTTGCCACTATAAATCCCAAAGCCAAAAACAGTCTATACCAACACATAAAATGCAGGAAGGACTTTTAAACGCACAAAAATGTGAATTAAAGTAATAAAAAAGTAAACAAGGATATTAATAATAATGATGTAATTAAAGTTCCCCTTGAAGCATTTTCACTGGTGGCTGACTGTTGCTTTGAAAAGTACAGTACCACCGTGAACATCTCTCAGGGTGAATCAGTAGCAGCAAAAAGGCAGTGGTTGATTTGCAGATAGTAATGTCATGATGTCCCCCTTGGCACCAGCCTCCATGTTCCTCATTACTGCTAATGTTAGAACCTCCTTTGCTTCTTTCTCTCCTCTTTTTCTCTCTGTGTCTCTGCCTCTTTCCACCCCTCCAGTTCTCTTTCTAGTTCCTTAAGTTTTTTTTTTCTTTAAATATTCTGTCTCTCTTGTTCTTTCTCACAGTCCCTTTTTCTCCTTTTCTAGCTCTCTCTCAGCCCGGGCGTGTCTCTGAGCTCACCTCACAAAGCACAGCGTCAGAGAATCAGAGCCTTGCCTGACATGACATGCAGGAGACGGTTGTGAGGAGCGGTAGGGACACACACTCTTGACAGCAGAAGGCAAGGCTCCTCTGCTCCCACTAATGAGACTCCTGACTGCCGTGTCAAATGCACTTTGTGTGCATGTGTGTGGGCGCGCCCAATACTTGCACAACAAAAAAATTCAGCATGCAGAAATAATGAACACAAAAACAACAAAGACCATGAAATTCTTAAAGAAAAAAGATTGTGCTGTGTGCATCATGCAAGTCTAGGTCAGGCCAAGGTTATAGATGTGTGCAAAATCCTCTTGCCCAGAGACTTTCACACATGTCTGACAGAGGCCATCTTCCCCTTGTCCTCAAGTTTGAAACATTACGGTAGCAGATTACAAAACGTCAATTTTTATAGTGATTGCACAATTGGGGGCAGGTGTTTCTTGCTTAAGAACAACTCAGAATACTCGTCTGGTAGTAAAAAAAAGGAAGGCAAACACAAGAGCAACTAGCTTGCTCCAGTCTTATAAATGTTAAGAAAACCACAAATATATACTATCATACTTTGTGTCTCTTAGTCCTGGATTCACACAGCACACATGTTACACGATTACACTTTAATCACTGTAAATGAAGCCACACTTGTAGACATTAACAGAAAGAGTGGCAATATTGCGTTGAACTAGTGGCCGGTGACACAGCAGAGGAGGTGTTCGAGCATGAGATGACACGGGATAGTTCTCCACTGCCACCATAGCTGAATATTCCTGGTGGTGAAAGCAGAATGAGCTGATGGATTGTTGAGATAGGGCATAGTGCAATATGGGCATGATTTCATGGCATGATAAATCTCAGCAGGGGCGCGTGGCTAAGTGTAATATGAAATCCCTTATCTTTGGATCTGCTTCATAACACTAGATATGTGCTGCAGCTGAATCTGCGTTTGTTTCTTTAGCTTCTGTTCTCTGCTTGAATGCTGAGGTTTATCACATCTATAAGAGGAGGACAAGACAACAACATGTGTGCGATAACACATATTTTACTCTGATGTTTTTGAAATATGATGTGATGAATTATCTAAATTGAAAATTGCCACTGTAACGATCTTCTTCTGTTACCTGTGATCAGAGTGATAAGTATTATTAGAAAAGGTTTTACATGGCACTTAACAGAAGCTGGTCTGTGTTTGTGCAAAACAAGTTTAAATTACATATGCAATATAAATGAAATGCAATTTGGCAAAGTCCAGTGACTGTGTTATTTGACACCATCCCTTTAGAAGTTTTGATTAAAAAGACAGAAATTAAGTCAAATCTCATCCTCTTCTTAGCTTAATCTGGCAGGTTAATTGGCATTATCGGGGTAGAGAAAAAAGATGAGCTGCCATTCTGGGCTGCAACAAAAATCCCTCTAAAATGGTGAAATTGGAAAATAACCTATATTTCTTTTAGGATATTTCTTAATATACAACTACAGTTTCATATCACATTGCCAGAGAAATAAGGCACTTTCTCCCAAGAGATGAGAAAAGAATTGAATTTTTCCTTATCGGTCATCTATTTTTCCACAGAATGCTATTACTTGCTGCCTGCCGTTGCTAAGCAACAGGAAATATTAATAGGACCTTTTATTAGCTAGGCTTTACCCGTGGAGTACTAAAATGAGGAAGTGGAAAACATGAATGTGTTACATAAATCTTTGAACCTTTCAGGGTTTGCACAAGTCTCTGTTTGTCCAGTGATTTATGGCTGTGATGGTTCATTTATGGGAGAGGGAGGTGTGAAATGCCAAAATGGAACATTAGCCTAAGGGACAATTTGAAAATAAATAATCACAAAAAAGTGTGTGGGGGGGGGGAGAGAAAGCAGTTGAAAGAACAGCTCTCCCTTTTCCTGTAGACTTCAAGGGGCCATCAAACAAGCAAGTGATTTTTGTTCCACTCGTGGCATTGATCATTCAAAATCATCTATGCCCGAATCAACATTGGAATAACTAATACAAGTCCCATTCTATCACTGAGCTTGTTGAACTGTGGTGAAAAGCGACAGACGTTCCATCATTTTCTGCAGACGCTCTAATCCCTTTAAAAAATGACTTAAAATGAAGGTCTTTCAAAGGAGAAATAGGTTTTCTTCATCTGAATAAAAAGTATAGAATCAGGCAAAGCCCCAGAGAGCTGAAAGTCTTTAAAGGCAAGTAGAAAAAAACACACGCGAGACAATTTTAAAGTCCATATGGAAAAAGTGTAAACACGTTTAACTATAATCTTTCTCAGACGGCTGGTTGATATAGTTTTTATTCTTTAAACTTAAAATGCGGACCGTGATTTTCTCTATAAATGCATCACCATATCTCTAATCCACTTTTTTTCTGTTTCATGTTTATACAAAAACCAGCAGGTGTACAGTATGCGATAATACGTTTGCTGAGACCCTCCATCAGAGAGAGAAAACATTAAAACACACCTCTGCTCTCTTATCATTAATTCATCCCAGCTTGTCAGTGACAAGTTCAGTTGACATTGCAGCTCATATTTCTTTCACGCAGGCTTGGAGCGCGAGCACCTGCCAGGAGCACTTAATACCTCGTGAGAAAAAAGAAAGAAAGAAAAAGAGCAAGCTTCCAACCAACTTAACATGACAATCAAGATGGGATTAATACTTGATAATTAACCTCAACAAATGAAGATAAAGAGCTTGTGAGGAAAATCTTACGTTGAAATTTTGTAACAAAAGAAATTAGAGGATGGAATTTGAATATGAATGCAGCAGGCAGATCTTTAGAGTGCCACAAGCCTCATTACAAATAAACTGACCCTCATTCAAGCAGATTCACATCGTGTATTCAGAGAAAAGAAGAAAAAAACAGGGGGGAGATAATACCTGGATGTTTGATGAAACTAAGGCTGCTCGTGCATATAGATCTTTCAGCTAATACTTAGCTGTTATGCGTAACATCTCCTGGCTGATTATACATTCATCATCTGTTACATATTCAAGACATCACACTTGAGCCACTTTGATGATGGCTAATACTGCATGCACAATTGAGGAACATGAAAAAAAGATAATTTATTCCAGTTGCTGGCAACTGGGGACCATTATAAATATATCATAATTGAATGTGAAGCTGTCCTGTCTATATATATTGCAGATGCAGTGGTCACAGCACAGGAAAAAGGTGTATATAAATATATGTACAGTTTAGTGTAAAGAGAGATGTAACAGAAAACAATGAGGCCAGAAATCAGCGGCAACAGAGATGTGTATCATTCTGGGCTGTATTGATAGGATCAATGCAACCTGAGCAAGGCTATTAAATGTCTAATGTGTTTTGGAACTTGTAGATGCTATGACAGTGGGGGCATTAACAGAGAGAGCGCCAGAGACAGGGAGAGAGGGGAGAGAGAACGAGGGAGAGTGGTGAGGTGGGGGGCTGGGAGGGAATGGGGGGGCTGCCAAGTGCATCAAAACATCGAGAAAAGAGCTCTTTGAAAGATATCAGGTTTGACCAGGAGGAGCTTCAGACACAATAACCATCATCCAAAAGAGAAAGGAAAGGAAAGAAAAAGAAAAAAATCTGAATTGAAAATGGCCTCCTTACAAAATCAGGAAAGTGCAATCAGTTTAGCTTTAGAGGGTTTTGAGAGGCAGCAAAGTGGAGAAAATGAATAAATACCCATGTTACTTTTATCAAATTAATACAGAGAATAATCTCTGTAAGTGATCAATCAACTAAATGCTGTCTGCACAGGCAAAGTCTAAGGTTATGACCAAACTAACATATTCTTTAAAGTATCTGCAGTGTTTTAGCCTCTGGAGATGGAAAAACTCTGAACTGACAAAGATTTAAGTTCCTCTAATGATCACTTAACTGCATTTAAAACTATGTTTACAGCCTGTTAAATTTAAAAAAAAAAGAAAGTTGCTTTATCCCTTATTTCTCTGGATACTGACATAGATTAAAAGTTGGGGCGTGGCCGCTCTGATTGACAGCTAGCTGTAAACACCAGTTTACATCACTTGTGTTTTTGTGATGTTTTTTATGGACTAATCTCACATGTGCTATGTCATAGCTTGGTGTGAGGTACAGCCCATCCAAGAATCTGTGCTCAAGTTTTAATGTTTGCACACAGACCACCTAGCTGTGGTCTGTGTGCTAGAGCTAGCTTACTAACTAGCTTGCTAATGTTAGCTGATAGCTTAGTACTCACCGGTCTCATCCATTTATGGTCAGTTCTGGGCCCCAAAACACAACACGTAACCACCCAACTTGGCAGCAGCCAAAAATGTTAAAATAAATAAATGAATAAAAATAATGGGAATAACTGAGAAAGTTTTTTTTTAAGTAATCTCTTTTGTAAGTAATGTCTAGCAGGCAAATGCATATTAACTGGCTGCTTGTCCAACAAATTAAGCCCTAAATCAACTATTTTGTCGTGTTTTGATATTTACTACAGACTACAGTGCCCAACTGTTTCATAAACGTACTTTCTGAATAAATTAAGCTCGACATTTGTTACATATTTTCAAAGATTTACATCTTTAGCAGGAGGAAAGGAAAATGAAATCCCGAAAGCACCAAGCGTTAGATACACACGCCTTAATTTGTGTATTTTAATGCAATTTATTGTCAATAAGGAAAATGCAATAAACCTTCAGTCTTATCCTGTATTATTCATGCTTTGGCATATGTGCAATCAGTCACTTTTATACATTTTTAAGATCCATGGCCACAGTTCAGTGTTAAATCTGCCTAATTTAAACACTCTTTAGCCCCGCAGTTCACCCTTTCACAACAAACTAAACACACCCTATCTGTTCTCTTTAACAGCTATGATCATCTGTTGCTGCGATGCTGCTGGAGTCTAAATCCTTTTTGTTATATAATTGCCCTATTTATTTCATGTTTATATTGTTGCACCTGCATTGGAGTACTTTCAAATGTCCTCATACTTGAATCACACAGGCGCAAATTTAAAAACCAGAGGCTCTCAGCCTTTTGTTGAGACAGAATAACCCCATTTCACTCAACTGAATTATCTTTAAAATATCTAATAATGAAATCCAGGAGGTACAAAAACTGGAGGTATACGCACATTTTGAATAAGAGTTACTTTTTTCTTCTTGCGTTCCTCCCCACAATGCCCTGCTCTCTCTTTCTCTCTCTCGCCATCTCTCTCTCTCTCTCTCTCACACTCTATCCTCACCCCCTCCTTTCTTCATTCAACTCTATTGCACTCTTTTCATTGCCCAGCTCACGTATTGAATCTGCCTGATGAAAACAGATCTCACTGCAGCACCACAATAGAATGGCTGATGCAGGAAAGATGAACCCTAATGGATTTTTTTTTCAATGTGCTCAAGATTGAATATAAGGCCTGACCTCCAGATGTAGTGGATCCATTTCAACAGCAGATATATTGTTTATAGTAAAGACACAGAAACACATAGACACACTTGGACACACACACGCTGTTCAATGCGAGCAGACACAGCTGCACTGTACATTGTATTTTTTAGCTACCAAAAATAGATTAAAATTCAAATGAACCTGTATTATTTATCTACCCATGTCAAGTGAGATATTCATAATGATAGCAACTCATGTTTGAACTGCAGAGTTTGCTTAATTACTCTGCTCAACAGACTGTGTCAAGGTGAGGCACCAATTTAATAGACACTCCGTTCTCAGCACAAATGAACCTCTGCTACGGTTTGGTAGTTTTGCCAGCCAGACTATTTGATTAAAAAAAATTCAGAGTTCACTTTATATGCTGCTTTTTTGAAGTGAAGTTGAAGCAGAGCTCTGAAAAGATCCCCAAATGTATTCAAGAGCTCTTTTATAAAAAGTCAGAAATAGCAAGATTTGGGAGTTTACTTGCAAAATGCAAAAGATCACAGATGATTTTAACTGTGGTGTAACGTCTCTTGACCTCTTTGCAGATTCGTGTGCTCATGTGTTAAAGCACACAAAAAAATTTAATTAAATTTATATAATATACAACATTTACAAAATGTGCTGAAAATAATCTCCGTCTCCACTTTCAAAACCAAAAGCATCATTTTATCTACCAGTGCTATCAGAATCCCTAGCGGTTACCAGGATCTGCATTACATGTGCTTTAAATACAAGTTCATCATGTGTGAGTTGAACATTTAAGATCTCATGCATTTTTATCACCCAGCCTGCTGTATTCAATCTATTAAAACCACAGAGTGTGGTCCTCTGTAGCAGTAACAAATATCCTGACTGCAGAGGGAAAGACTGGCCAATCAACCAATGTCTCCGCAGTAAAGGTCATGACCAAAATGTGAAATGAATATGAAGATAAATGACATATGAATCTAATACCTTGTGGGAATATTCCAGCATTAAAGTATACAGAATGCAAAGAATGTTTAGATTTCAGATCTTTACTGGGAAATATTTTGATTGTTGCTCGTCTTCTGTTTATCACGAACGTTATACTTTATGCCTGACCTTGATATCCATACATATATATATATATAAAACATATATCTTTATTGTGTAGCATAACTAAAAGATACTGAGACATGGCCATAGACAAAACACACTGCTGATGTTTGTCCTTGATGACACTGTGAAAGAACAAGAAGAAAAAACATCTCCTTTTCTCGAACAGCACAGCTGTATGCGTTACTGTTTCTGCATTGTTTTATAATACAAGTCAGTATCAAGAAATTTATGAATGCTTGAAGTTATTGGCTTTCCAGTCATCATCTGTCTTTCACACAAAGAAATTGTACATTAACACTTTGAATCATATCTGTCCTTTCTTTGGGACCTCAGTTCTACAATCAATCAAAACATCAATCATCTTTATCCATGTATAAGAGACATTTTTATCTTTATTAATATATACATTAATTTGAACTTCAAAGTTCCAAATTCAAGCTACATTACACATTTAGGGCACTGTGCATGGTATACTGCTAAACTGCTAAACAGATTATTTGCTTAATGCAGTCTATGTTTCATGCATAAGCTTTGCAGAGCTCATTTGTTGTGATAGTAACCTGCTCTTTTTCCAACAGTTCTCATGAATGCAATTATGGTTTGGAGATGCTAATTTGTAGAGGAGCAGTTCTGTGTGGAGCTGAGGGAGTAATCAGCACGTATTCATGTTTGAAGGCCTGACAGATTGACCGATGCCTGCTGTCGAGGCAGATATGATGCTGATGGATTTACCCACAATCCCTTTCTCCATGCATTAAAGCTGACATGGCAACTGCTGAACAATCATTCAGTTCCCCACTTAGCCCCATTTACTGTGCCTTGAAAACGACATTTTCCCTTGGTACAAGGCTATGATATTTAAACTATTTTTGATGCTTAAAATACACAAAATGCTTTAAAATTAAAAAAAAGTTTGCTCCATCATCATTTCATCCTATGTGTTGACATGGCTTGCTTCGTAATTTGCATTTCTTCTTTTAGGCATAAGCCAGAACAAGTTAAGTTGAAGTTTAAGACCAACACTCATCACTTCATCACAAGCGTTAAATATTTTTCTTACTGTGATTAAATTTGTGCTACTCACCGAGGGCATTTGGCTGGATACGAGGTGGCTGTCCTGTCCCAGCATGTTCGACATCATAAGTGTGGGCAGCTCTGGGTAGGAATACGGGTTGATGAGTCCATTGTGTGGCAACGAGTGACCGAGGTAGCCTGTAGACTCGTGCTCCATCAGGTGAAGAAGAGGAGGTTCAGGGTGGTTAGGTGGAGTGATAGGTGGGATCTCATAGTCTTCGTCCCCGGCTCCATTTCCACTTGAGGTGCCGCCACCTCCTCCTCCTCCCCCACTGCCACCTGTCTGACCTGTGTAGCTCTGTGGTGGGACAGACAAAAAAAGAAATAAATAGTGAAATAGATTGTGTTTTCATTAAGCAGAAACTGAATCCGAGTTTAAGTCCCTGTGACTATTACACACAGGCTGCAAATGTAGAAATGTACAGTATTTTATAGTTTTTCTACGGTAGAAGATGCAAAGTGGAAACAGCTATTTGAGCTACCAGGAGTGGTGAATGTCCTGCCCAGCAAACACTTACACGAATGTAAACTCGCAGCTAAAATCTTATCGTCACAAAGCAGGTGCATTGCAAGATAAATTGTTCTGTACAAGGTTGGACATACATGTCTCTGCAACTACAGGGTATGGGAACTATAATTCCCTACTCACATTTTAGAGAAAATCATACTATCACCAAATTTACAAATAAAAAGCTACTAAAGAAAAAAAAAGAATAAAAGATCAAATTTGGTCAGTTTTGGATTGCATTCATTTACAACAAACAGAAGGAATTTTTTTTCTAGAAGTTACATGAAAAGAAATAATTAATGCTAATGCTAGCTATATATGTGTGTGTGTGTGTGTGTGTGTGTGTGTGTGTACTTGCATATGCTAAACATTATGATTACATGCATTAACTGATCGTTATTGTGTTTTGTCAAACAAGAAATTCCATAAAGGCTTTGCAAGCTTTTTAACTTCTGATCTGTCATTTTGCTAGATTAGGTATAATTTTCCGTCAAATGTTAAACGACTCATTTTGGAACAAAAAAACAAAACAATGCTCAGTGATCAGTAATATAGCAGACCAACAGTCTCTATTCGCGTGCTGTCTCTCTAACACAGTAAGTCCAATCAGATCAGGGTTCTGCACAGAGCAAGAAGAAAAGAAAAATAGCAGGGAAATTCAACGGGGAATGAAAAGCAATTTTGTCTGAGACGATCCAACTTGACTCCCATTGTAATGACTGAGTCAAATTAATCATCACAAATAATATTCTGGTGTCAGCCATTCAAGGGTTTTTTAATAGAATTTTTATGATTCATGTCTAGCAGTATACATCAAACAGTCAGTTCTGCAACATTTCTGAAATCAATTCAATATCATCTTTGTGTAGGCTGTCATCCTCGGCAGCAGAGCGGTCATTTATCTCTCAAACAGATACTTTTAGAAAATAAGGGGCATGTGGAGATGGAAGGAAGAAGAAAGGATACGGGGTACGTTTTTTTCTTGTTTTTCTCTCAACCCTGTTTTAGTATCAAGGTAAGTGCAATGGCCTATTTTGTAATTTTTGAGCACATCAATTACAGATAAAGTAGTATGAATAAGCATTTTACATCCTTGGAATGAAAAAAACCAAGATAGTTTTTCTATTTAAATCCCACGTGGAGCAACGAGCGCAAAACCACATGAGATAAATTGAATTTTGTAACAATAAGAATGTCAATAAGAAGACTCTAAAACACACATCTTAAGCGTAATGGCAAAAACAGGAGGTTGTTGAATCTGTTGAATCAAGAGTATAGAGACACACTTAGAATTAATCCTCTTTCTTTTTTCTCTCCTTCTTTTCATTTGGCGTAACATTTAGTAAGCGATTGCCTCAATTTGATTTCCTTTGTCCTGACATAGCCTGCAAGCAAGTTGATATTAATTTTCTGGACTGTCCTTTGAAGACAGATGTTTTTGTAAACCTTTGGGGATAGTGTTATTGTTTGGTCTAATGGACAAGAAAACGAACATTTCCTGAGATTCAATTTCCCTCATAATTGTTGGAAGGAAACGAAATTGTCTGTTGTAAACATTGGAGCTATTGTGTGAAGTGAGTCCCCGTGTGTGTCCCTCTGAGCCACCATGTGCTTCACTCTGACTGTAGTAGACCGCTATGTAATCTAAAGACCACCATGCTTAGTCATCACGTAGTGTGTTTATCAATCTTTTGTTTTCTCAGTAAATTAATCTATATCCAAGCAACACAAACACTATTGTAGTCCCATCTATTGCCTTTGATTGTGCAAAGGGACAAGGACCGAAGATGTGTCATGTGTTGGATTGCTATGAAGGCTCATCCAGTGCCCTTGATGATAAAATGTAAATACCAAGGACATTCCCAGTTGGATTGTGGCAAGATAAATTATTCATGTGCCTCTATTCAGAATGAGATTGCATGTACAGAACCACATGTACACTCTGGCTAATGTATACTCTTTTCTTCTTTGAAAGTAAAATCCAAACCAAGGCAATGTATTTGATGGATCGTATAGACCAGCATGTGTCCTAGTATGGAAGTAGCTTTTCAAACACACAGACCCTCTTTTTTTTCCCCTTCGTTTTCCTCTGAGGTACTCATCATTGGTTTACTTTCAATAGTCGGGGCTGTTCTCCTTCAAAAAGCAGCAGATTCTATTTTCAACACTCTATTTTTCACCATCCTTTATTTTCCTCATCTGATCAATGCGGTACACTATAGGGAACATTATTTCCAATACACAGTATGTTGTCTTCACTGCGAGCGAATGCAATCTGTAACATTTTAATTAAGAGACAGATCTCTCGACTGTAAGTGTTACATACCAGCACACCTTTCATTTGAAAGAAACAGATGAATAGACAGTTGGTCTGGGACTGAGAGAGAAAATAACATTGATTGGGGAGCTTTCCAGCTTGTCTTTTATTTGGCACAGATCTCTCCCTCCCTCTGTAACACTGCCTGAGTATTCAAGGCCTTCTGGAGATGATATTGACTGTGGCTAATGGCTCATTATCTCTATATTCTTCTACTTATTAGATTATTGTTATGATGCCTGTAGAAATCAGGATTTGGGACATCGCCCACTTAATATTAAATTGTATATCCATCTTAAAATGCTCATCTGTCAATTGCAATTCATATGTTCAGTTAAAAGCTACTTGCCTTTTTCAACATTACATAGCACAATGTTGGACCTCCTGGCATAATTTTGCTCTTGCATAAAATTATCAGGCTATTAAGCAGCAACTGACAGATAATAAACTACTGTTTATTTTGATAACTAACTAATTACCCTCTTTCAGTGACAACTCTTTTTTAGCATTTTAAATCTGACACATAATGCTAAGATAATAATCACATTAAACATTATTTTCAGCTTCACTTGCAATATTTGCTTTTTTTTAGCTTCGTCTTGAAATCAAAGGAATTTCATGACGCAAACATTATTTTGACAGGTGGGCCACAGACTGGGAATATCTCCACTAGCATGACATCAAGCGACACAGTAAGTGCTGTGTTTTCAGACCGGATCCTTGTGTTCCACATGGACGAAAGAGTCCGGTGTCCTCCCAAGTCGACGTCTGTTTCGCAAAGAGGGTGGGACCGACGGCGCAAAGACAGACGATGACATATCTGTCTTACCACTAATATGGACTTATCTGCTTATTGAAGAGCTTTGTCAAAGCCGCGATTTATGCTTGAAATACCCATACATCACCGCTTCCATCACCTCTGGCACTCTTCGTTCTGACACCTTCCCAAAATTCACCATGCAGCACTCTGCAGACCAAGTCAGGCCTTGTTATCTCTCACTCCATGCAGTCCGGTTTATGAAGAAAACAGTGGATTTATCTTTGGGATGAATTTAAGAGCATCATCTTTTTTTATTCCCTCTGTCACTGCTCTTGCAAAAGGAGGCTTATACTGTATATTCAAAAATGATCCTGTTTACTAGTGTACACAAAGCTCTTGTTTTAATGTAATACAGCAAAGGCAAATAATGCTTGTCTGACAGCAGAGATCAGTTATTTTCAAACACATAATCTAAGAGCCGTGAACTCTTGCCTTGCTGTTGTTGATACTCTTTCTTGTTCCTCTTAGCGTCTTCTTTCATCTATCCATCTCTTTCCCTCAACTCAGGCTTAATTAAAGCCATAGCTGTTCTTCTGCTACTATATCTTACAAGAGTGGGAAGGGAAATGGACAGGAGATCCAGTTACAGCCACTCTACACCTTCACTTTCCTCTTCCCTTCTTGGCTTGCCCATTCAGCTCTGTCCCTTGTAAAGCCCCAATAGTTCTGGCCCTATTCCACGTCCCTTAGACCCCGATCAGCCCTCTTCCTATCCATCCCTCTGTCATCTCATCTCCCTCTAAAACAGCCCAGCTGCTTTATTTATCTGTCGGTATTTTACTGTTCAGAAATCATAACAGGAACTCTGGGGACTGGGATGCTGTACTTGGGATCTGTTCAGTGAATGAGTGGCACAGGAGGGTGAGGAGAGAGGAAATAAACTCTTCCAAAGACATAAACCCCACAGAGAAACAAATGGGAAGAAAGGAAAATATGGAGAGAATAATTAAGGTGAGCACCAACTGTCTAAAGTCAAAAGACGCAGATGGCCCTATTCACCTCAGACCCTGAGCTGATTACTAACTAACCTACCACTGACTCAAACCAGCCTTTCTAATTGCACATGTTTCTCCCCTTTCCTTTTAAGTTTCCCTTCTTCTCCCTTCATATATCCTGTTCCAAGTGCCCGTCTCACTTGTCAGTCAAGGTCAGGAGGTCATCCTCATCTGATCGCGTGTCAGAACAGATTAGAATCAGAGCTTTTGTGCCATGTCATATTTCATTATGCATTTGACTCATCTCGCAGGTCAAGAGGTCGCTCTGATTTGATTGGATGACAGAAATGATATAATTTGTGTTTAACCCTAGGCTGTATGAGGCTCTGAGTGGTGTACTAATGCATTTTGCAAAGATGGGGCAGACCCTCTCCACAAGCGACTAATTTGAAGTGGCACACCGCAGAGTTGAAGGAGAGCCAGCGCTATTGCACAACATGCTGAGGTTATAAGGGAGGCTTTATCAAATAACAAACACAACCTCCCTTGTACCTCTTTTTCTTTCTGTTTCTCATATGCTTTCTTTTTATCCTGCAAACGGATGGAAGTGCTGAGAAACTAACTGCCCTCTGACGCTAATATATTTTGGGGGGGTTCCATAATAATTTGACCCACTGAAAATGTGCTACCGACCTTCCTTGCTCTTGCTGTCTCTATTTCTTCTTCACTGTCAAAAAACACTTAATATTGGCAAGAGAGATAACTAATGGAGAAGTACTGTCAACTATAAGAACAACATCATTACTGCTGAACTTTCAATTGACACTCAACAGTAAAATCTTTCTTAAATAGCTGTCAAACATGATAAAATAGAAAAGTGATGTTATTTTCAAATTGAGTTGTTCGCTGATATTTCTTTTGAAAATATCTGTCTTTGGTGCTGGAAACACAGAAAGAGTTCAGGACCCTGTAGTAGTAATAACATGCATTTGCCATACAGTGAAAACTGCGATCTCCAGTAATGCGGTTGGAAAAAATAAACCACGGTTGCACAAGATAGCTCAGGTTTCCCAATAGTCATCTAGAGTGATTGTGATGCTGATGTTGATACTGCTGTGTGTGGGTGGAGAAGAGGGCTGGAGAGAGTGAGAGGAGAAAGGATGAACCGGAGAGGAAGAAGCAGAAAATAAAGGTGCACGGGGAAAGAGATGAATCCCGCTTTTCAAATTAGAATCACAAACAAACTTATTGTGCCACAGTGTGAATTTAGAATTACAATGTTACACTGACAGACATACAGTATTATTTCCAGAGTCCCTCTGTCGCTTCATGTTGGGAGCAGCCATGTCTCGTAAACACCCGAGCCTTTTCAGCTTTTCTCATTGGCAGACCACTGCCTGTTCAACAACACTTAACAACAGCTACTGGTGTTGCTGAGTTACGACTATGCCGAAGAAGCCGAGAGACTCGACAAGGCCCAAAACAGCAGCCAGTCAACTGTTTTTTAATTTTTAATGACTCTTCAGTTATCTACTTTTCTGCGCCTGCTGTCAAAAATCATTATTAGCATGTGGACAATGGTGCTACTGTGGCTGAATGACAAAACTAATTATTGTTATAGGAACAAGTAAATGGACAAAAAAAACCCCAGCAGAATAAAGCGTTGATGGATCCTTACAAACTGACTCTAACAATGTTCAAAATAACAAAGGGAGTGCTGATGGCGCAGTCATCCAAACAAATGTGCATTATTCTCAGAATTGTTAGGATCTTGTCACCCACAAATAACTGTGCTGCTAACTCTACACCAGGAGAAGGGGGTGTAAAGAGCATGTGGCTGGTGAGAGTGCATATGGCATTTGTGTGTCAATGTGTATGTCATTTCATGAGCGTGAGCAACAGCTCTTAAATGCTTTTGTGAACATTTCTTAGGAATCCCCTTTTCAAAACAAAAACCTACTGTAAGAGATTGCACACTCTGTGTGAGTCCGGTGTCAGTGTGTTCTTAAGTGTCTTGCCTCGCTGGTTCAGAGTCAATGAGGCTGTGTATTGGAGGCTGGCACAGCTGGTGGGAGCAGGAGAATAACATCTGGACCGTCGTACTCCTGGTGCCATTGTTAATAAGAGGCTGGTTGTGAATGGAGGAGAGTGGAGGAGACAGCTCTCCAGGGTCAATGAACCTTGCTGTCTCTCACTAGAGTTCTGCGCTGCAAGTCATACTTCATGTATCACCAAAGTGTCCACAAAAGGAGTTACATGTACACAAGAACATGCTAGCCTTAACTAGGATGACATCTACCTGATTTCGGGGAGCTCCCAGATTTTCTCTAGCACAGCCTCTAGTCATTTGACTGTTTTGTGTGTGTATGTGTTTTTTTTAATTCTTTTGTTTCTCCAAGTATTAGATAACAGAGATTACACCAACTGCCGTTAAGTCTTGCCACTGGGCAGCCATCTTGAAACGCCTCTGGGTGCTTATTCTTTTTTGATGCATTATCTTAATTTACATTAATTTTAGTGGTTTCCAGGTAATAAAAACTGAATTTAAAAAAATATAGCTGACTTTACCCCAAAGTAAGCTCTTAAAAAGCTTCTTTTCCCAGTCTCGGTTATACTTCTACCACCACCTCCGCTATTAACAAACTCTCCCACAGGTTTCAATTCAGAATTCTATTGTATTCAATGTCTCTGATGGTGGTTTTCATGTAACTGGACTCTGAATTATACTCTGATAACTACAGGCTTTTAATCCATTAATATGCCATCAAGCAACATTTTTGCCAATTACATGACAAAATACACTAAGAGCTAACATTCAGACTTATCTAATAATTGCTTTGCAAGCTACTGTTATACGCTAAATTAACATGGTGCCTATCTTAGGTGTACCTGTGTCAGGGTTGTCCCAGGATCATTAATAATTAATGTTGGTCCAGGTTCAGCACTGCAAGTCACCAACCACATTGCTACTATATGATGTCATAGTTTTGTGACATGAAAACTATGACATCTACTCAGAACTGGTCACTTGCAATATTGAACCTTGACCAACATTAAGTATGATGATCCAAAAACAACATCAACACGGGGATATCAGCTCATGCAACTATCATAAGCTTTATGCCTGTTTATTTATATTAATTAAACCTCGGGATGTTAGCAAGCTGCACTGTTAATGTGTGCAACCCCAAAGAGATGCTAACATGAATATTAAGTCTTGGTCATAAGTTGGCAACAAATTCAGATATAGAAATGATTCTTTAAGGATGTTTGGTTCAGTGCTAACCCAGATTAGTACAGTGTTTTCAGTTCTCATTACATGCCACATGCTTTCACTATCAGTCTCATGCTACCATGCTGACTTAAAAAATCTTGCAACAAATCGAGGGAAGCATCAAAGCTCCTCCCTTATGAAAAACACTCAAGTTAAGTAGGCTTACGGGACAGAATTTGAACATCAAGCCTATTACTAGATTACAGCACATACTGTTCCATAAACACTGCACAAGACAAAACATAGGTTATGTTTAATCCTGTCATGTGTTAGGTTCTATATTGTGATGTGACGAAGCATTAACAGGAGCGGAAATGATATTTGTTGCTCCAAGGTCTTTGCAGGAGTTCATTAAATGTCTGCAGAGTCATAAAATAAACTAAATCCAACATTCATGCATGAAACACAATAACAGTAGCTTAATTACTTATTTATAACTATTAAGTTATGAATAAAGTTATGAATAGAGCCACAGTTTTACAGCTAAGCTGTTTATATACAACAGTCAGAGCTTGACCATAGCTCTCGGCAGCTATGGGTGTAGCGAACTGCATGTAATTAAACTAAAAGTTAAACTGTCAAATAAATTTTTATTTTTATAGTGAGTATTTCTTTGTACTTAATTTCTGGAACTACTTTGAGTTAAAAAAAAAAAAAATGATTTGAATATTTGTCTACAATACCAACTTTCCTCTGTTAGTTTCTCTACATATTAGTCATTGTGTATATAAGTATTTGCTATAACCAAAGTGATCCAGGGTTTTTGTTGAGTAATCACTTTATATTTGAATGCGTCTCTCTTTCCAGAGTTTGTAATTTTCTTCTAATGTTCTTATGTTTCCAGTATCTCAGTGTTTCCCTGTTTCTCCTTCCTCTATCTCATCCATGTCTTGGTGCTTTCTAAGTTAACCTGTCTTAGTGCATCCTTATTATTTGTCTTTTGGCTGTTTTACTTTGATAGCTATCGTGTGTCATGTTTTTGTATTAACTTCCTGTCTTTATCTGCCTTCCTTTGCAGTTTCCCTCATTGAGAACAGTGAGTGTGGGGTGGTTAATTATGGCCCCAGTACAGTACTCCCACCTGTGTCTTGTTGTCTAGTCAATCCTCTGTACATTTTTATAGAGAGGGTTAGATTGTGTACTGGCTTTTGCGGTCTGTGTTCTGCTCTTGCCCACTGTGTTTCCTATAACCCCATCCTACAGCACTACATAGAGGGATAAAACCAACTCACAAATACATTTAATGTAAAACTACAAAAGCCTTTCTGCCTTAGGCTTTGTACCAACATTTTTTGCTGTGCGCTGTTTAACTAGTTTAATCAGAGAAATTGTACAAACCTCATTTCTACCTTCTCTAAGCACAGGAAATAAGTCAACATAGATCGATAGCAACTCTGGGCTTTTTTCATACCTTGAAGATATTGCATCAATAATTAACCAAGTATTTTGTTAATGAAATATGGCTGAATGGTACATCTTCCTCTATAATAACCCATAATTTTTTTTCACAGCTGTGAGGAAAAACCAACTCAAGGGAAACTTTACTAAAAAAATACAAAATAAATGAATAAATACAAATAAAAAAAAAAAAGTTATGAAAAGGCTGACTAGACACTGCATTTCCCGATTTCTATTATACTCGAGCAAGAGTGAGTGTTTGTTCCTTATTGTTTTATCCAATGGGGCGAAAGGGCCGCAGAAACACATTAAAGTTGAAACGCATTAGTTTCATCTGATCACCTAGGGCAACATGTGGACGGACAGCTTAGCAGAGCGAGGCCCTTATACAAATATACAGCTGTGCATTTATATATAATGCCATGTCAGATGAGTATTTCAAACAGAGGGCTTTTAAACAGGGCAAGAGAGAGAGAGAGTAGGGAGAGGTGGGGAGTTTCCAAACGACTGTAAAAAGGCCACGGGGACAGAGCTTTCCATCTTTCTGCTGCCGCGACAAATATGCCTGCACATCTTTTTGCTTTGTCTCCGCTCCCTGCTTCGTCAGCGAATGGCTATAGAAATATTTTGGCAGGCTGCTCTTTGTTTTCATTTTCACAAAAGATGCAGTGAGGGAGCGAAAGGGAGAAAGAGCGAGAGGGAGAGCTGCGGGGGAGGAAAGGTAAAGGGATGTTGTCAGAGGTTAGAGGGACATTTGAAAAGAAGGACAAGTACAAGGGTGGACATGGAGTACGAAGACAGGTTATTGGGAAGTGGAATGAAGGCAAAAAAAAAAACAAAATTGAGGGATCGGGGGAGAAGAAAAGGGTGACCTAGAAGAACTAGTAGAGGATAGAGAGTCAAAAGGAAAGTAAACCAGGTGAGGTGGGATAAAAGAGGCAGCAGAAAAAGGGTTCGAGACATTGGGGTGATGGGTAGAGGGTAAAGCACAAAGTAGGGGAATCAACAGGAAGAGGAGGGGGCAGGTGGAAGTATAGTAGAGGAGGAGCCTGCCATTCTGGTACCCAACTCCAATCTAAACAGCAGGAGGAAGCTGTAAATCAGACTAATGCGACCAAGCTGTAATTCAGACCAGCAGTGCCAGGGCGCTAGTGCGGGGACCCCGAACGGCGGGAGTGTACAAAATGCTGCCGCGAGGCTTTAATCAGTGCAACGACCCAAAGATACGGTCTCCCCCAATCAGCAGGCTTCCTGTCAGTCACACACGACTGAACTGGACCAATCAGGCTCCACCAAGGTTCCAGACATGCTGGCTGGGCTTTGGGCTGCTGCCAAACAAGAGAATTATTCATCTAAACTGGAAAGGTGGAATGGGCCTTTAATTCAGAGCATAGAGGGAAGAGGTGATAGATTTGTCAAAGGTTGGACATAAAAGACTACGGGATCATGTTCTACAATGGCTCATCAGAAACATATGGTGGAAGATGAGAGACACAAGGGAGCGTTAGAGAAGGACTTAATCATATTCATAAGGGGGGAGTTCCTGCAAGTTTAAGCACCAGAATATTTGACAGGCATATCTGTTCAGATCTGTTAACAAGAGATGAAAAAAATAACACAAAAGCCCCATTATGAGTTTAATCTGTCAACTTGTTTAATAAACATAATGATATTCACAGCTGCTGACTGTCCTAAAAAAAACAACCAAACAAAAATAAGAATATTTCCATCGATCTTTCTCTAGTTCTCCATGTCTAACATGTCTAACAGATCTGCTGTTGGCAGTCACCTCTCTAATTACAATTACAACACCCATGGGACTTCCATAATCCTTGCCAGCAATGAGCTACAAAATAGTAAGTGAGATGAGAAATTGCATCAAACTTACCGTGAAAACATGATTTGAACTCCGAACATGTAAAACAGGCAGACAAACTTTCAAATTGCTCGCTATCAAAAGCTGCCTTTTTATACCTGCTTTTCACTCAAAGGGGAAGGAGGGCAATGCATTAACTTAAAAGTGAGCGGAAAATGCAAATGTAGTCCACTTTATCATCAGGCATTCAAACAGACCCTTTCAACTCGACAATCCATAATATTTCAGCTTTGACGATGAGGAAATGGCCGTGGCTCGATGGTAACACCGAGCTAGATGCTGCTCTGGTAGTGGTGTACTAGTAGAACTAGTGCGACTGGCTGGGCTACACACACTGTGCATGTTAAAGCCACATGCAGCGTCTTGGCAGCTAAGACGCTACAGCAGCAGCCAATCAATAAAACCTTGTTACGCTAATTGCGAGATCATAATCTCCATTCCTACTTCTGCTGAATATCCAAACAGTCACTCCATTAGCCGAATTATTCCCCTGTGCAGTTTCTCCATCTCCACCCCTCCCCCTTCCATTTCCTCCTCGTGTTCTCTTTTCTGTGACATATTTCTCTCAAACAGCAGTTCTGCTAAATTAATTCATAAGTCAGGGAGAAAGACATCAAAAGAAAACATTGTCAAGGTAAAGTGCTGATGAAGTATATACTGTTTCTTTCACTTTGCTGTGGAGCTATGAGAAGGAATCTCTCACAGTGCATTATCTTTGATCGTGTCGCTTTGCACTGCTCTGTTTAGTTATAGCGAGAGGAATCTTACCTCAGGTGATCTGGTCTACTAAGACCTTTATAATACAAAAGCCTCTCTACTTAGGAGGTGCTCTAATCCTCGCCACTGTGGAGATTTTCTCTGTTCAAACCTCTGTGACAACACTAGGAAATACCAGAGCTTCTTCTCGTTGGTTACTCTTTTCTACAATGATGCCAGGACAATGGCCAGTGGCCACAGGGGCAGACAAAGAGCTTGTTGATGCTAAGACCAGGGTCCACGACCTTGTCATTGAATCACTAACACTTTGTCACTCCGCTTGGGGGGAAAAGAAACTCTACAGAGAACTAAGGAGGGTCAGACAGCGATGCTCATGGGAACATCGATACGACAATGGCACTGACCCCATTTCCTTGTGACTCATCACTAGAACATACCCATCTAAGCACTGAACAGTCTGATGAGGTTGCTTTGCCAGATTTACTCACCAGCGCCCTGTGAGTGACCTATATGAATGTGCAAGACGTATAGAAAATTAATTCATATAGGTAAGCCACATTAAATAGAGCAATTACATGGTGAAACCGAAGTGAGAGAAAGCCGAGCACTGAAAAACACACTCTTCACACAGTTTCGAGGCAGAACTGCTGACCCAAATGCATTTAAATGCAACGGGGGTAGAGACTGAAAAAGAGAAACAGTGAGCAAAAGAGCAAAAGAGGGGGAGTCAGAGAAAATGGGTGAAAGATAAGTTGAGGGAGATAATAAAGCAGCAAGCACAGAAAAGTCAGCTTTAGGCAGTATGATTAGTTTAAGTTCAAGATAGAACATTCTGAGAATAGCAGAGCACACTGCTGTATACGGCACCCAACTGTTCTGTAAGAATAACACTAATTAATGAAAAATAAGTCTTGTTTTACCTAAACACTTTCAAACAGCACGAGCGTTAATGCCGTTACTTCTGAGGAACATGAAGCATAGACTAGCAGGTATAGAATCTTATTTTTTATGCCACATTAGTGCAAGAAATGATTGCACTTTATCAAAAAATGCTTTGATAATGTCAATCAAACTAGGGCTTTGTTCCAAATTTAGTGACTAAACACTGAAAACAGAAAGCATGCATGGATATAAAAAAATCCCTTTATCAGTGCTTATGATGTTGTTGATGTGAAATGCATGATGAAAATGAACTACTGAATGGTAGTTTGAGAACATTACAAAGAAATAATTAATTCAAAAGTTAATGTATAAAACGACTGAGGTTACATTTTGTGTGTGCTGACCACAAAGACTGTGTAATGTAAGAATAAGTAGAATGGGTTAGAGAAATGCGAGATTATTAAAATTCCCAAAGATTTAAGATGTTCAGTTAACCGTCTCAACAAAAGTACCCTCAACCTTTATTTACACTGACTTTTTTTGCATATTATTTGCCATTTTCCAGCACGATTGCACTATTTTAAAAATCTGCTTGGATTAAAAATGTAGCACAGCTAAAGAGGCGCAGATCAGTGATTTTTGGATTTCCCATCTCTATGTTTTGTTGTCAGAGTGTGTGTCCACCCCTTAGGCCTCCCTGATTCTAGCTGTCAGAGGGAACGAGAGGCTAAACTTGGTGAAGCGGAGAATAGAGCAAGGCACATGTCAAATGTGAGGGGATCTTGAGTAAACAAAGTATAACACAGAGCAAAGCAAAATCGTCTCTCATCCTATCACCGTCTTTCACGCCATTTCCCTCTGTCTCTTTCTCTCCTGCTTCCCTGTTTTCTACCTATCTGCCGCTCGCTTGTGTCTTCTCTAACAAACCGCAATGCTTTACCCACTTTACCCATCAGTAACTGGTGCTGATGTCTAATCAGCTAATCAGCACTACAGTAAAGCCACATGTGCTATATGAAATAAACTGATAAAAGCAGTGGTTAGCATTTTTTTTTAAAAAGCCAAGTATCTGCATGACAAATCTGTCAAATAACAGCACTGTCCCACTTAAAATGACTTTGTGACAGCCCTATTAGTCCGAGTCTTCTGGATAAACTTTACATGTGTAGAAAAGACAACGCAAGCAGCTCCGTGTCCTACTCTGGGCCATAAGCCGAAACTTAACAAACCAGAGCATTAAGAAATTTAGCAAAAAAGCAAATGCAACTGAAACACAGAACTACTGTAGCCTACGGGTTGGTTTTAATAATTGCAATTGACAGGGACAAATTCCCTGTTCCCCTGTGTATGTCAGATGGGCTTATTCCCAAACTCCACAAATCCCCCTGTCCAAACACAACCATATGGTCTCCCAGTTGTTCATGACCAGCTGTGCTACAGTGTATCTGGCAGAGTTGCCATGTGCTATAGAAGAGCAGCGACTCGCCCATTCTAACTTAATAAATTCTTTGTAATGAAGCCAAAACGTTTCTTTATGTCGGCTTTTACCAAAATTGTGTGCAAAGAAAATGACTGAATATCAGGAATATAGGGAAGTAAAATTGTACGATGACTCTGTCACTTTACAGTACACTTTACAACGCTCTTTTTATGGGAAATTTGCATAGTTTCACTGGTTTAGCTTCTCTGGTTTCTGTGTACTTAGCAGAAATCTAACCATGATAAGTTAGTACTGTGATGAATTGCCGACCCAGTGCCTGGGTTTCCCTTGCCTACTGCACTATAAATGTAGTAGCAGTGTTCAGCTTCAATTTATAAAGGACAAGAACACATGTTTTATGTTATATATTATAAAGTAACCAATCATATATTTAATAAACATCATGTCTTATATTTTAAGAATATAGTTCTTTAAAAAAAAATGTGCCTACAGTGCTTAATTTTAAAACAGGCGTTTGAATAAGCAGATTAAGTAGTCTATAAATTTCACTGTCAAGTACATATGCAAATTTCTTGTATTTATTACTACATTACCAATTTTACTGTTAATTGCTCTTTGAATGAGATATGTTTGATTGTGATACCAATTTTATTTGTTTACATGCAACATAAAAAATATAGCATGTTCTGTGTGGCATATCGGTGAGTCTAAAAAAGAATAAAATATCTTTAGTCCACTTGCTTTCAGCTGATGCCACATAAGTGCGTGCTTACTTTCAATAACAGCGACTTGTTGTACATCTCAACAAGAGTCGACAACAGTAAAAGAAAAATGGCTTTAAATCTATTTAAAATGATCCAGAGGATGTGATATAACAAGAGGGGGGGAAAAAAGAGCAGGTATTCCATTATGAGAAATTTTGGACTCACCTGGTTTGGCGCGAGGAACTCATGATTGTTTTCGTTCATGTACATGTTGTCACCATCAAACTGTAGTACAGAGACACAGGGAGTGAGAGAGAGAGGGAGAGAGAGTGAGAGAAAGAGAGAGAGAGGTGAGAAAACAGTGAGGCCGAGGCCAACAGATCACAAAAGGGATAAAAAAAAAAGAAATTCTGTCAGTCAGTGCCGATACAGAAAGAGTGTAACACTGCAGCCTAATGACTGCAATAGACCTCGATGCTCCGGTGAATGTCAGTAATTACAGTTCATTAGAGACTTGTATAATTAGGCCCTGTCAAAGCTTGCGTAACTCACACTCTTCCTCTTAGCTTGCCTACAGCCTGAGTGTGTGTTTGTAAGTGTTATGCACACCTAACTGCCATTATTCTCCGCGTGTCATGAAGCAACAAAGGCACAACAGAGTAATAATCACAACTGCACCCACCGACGTCTAGTTAGTCGGCTACCGAGTTGATTCAGTCAGTCATTCTTGCAGATTCATATCTACTAAAGAAAAGTTTTTTTTCTTTTTTTTTTCCAATGAAACGGTCTGTTGGTTGGTCAGTGAGTCCACCGCTTTCAAATAGTTTAACATTTATGGGACATATTTTCATAAAATGAAGTAAAGATATCTAATATACACCAGGGATTGTCCCTCTCGGGAGTTTTGCTCTACCACCATCATTAGGTTATTTTTTTACTTAATGACATTGCCATCATCAACTACTGCATGTATTTAATGCAAATTAACAAATGCTGATTTGTGTTAAATTAACATTTGCATTTAGTGCAACATCAGTCATCTATGTCTTTCTCAACATTAGCCTGCTAGTACTGCCATTATTAGTATATTGTTTTGCAAGCCTCTGAGGCTCTGTAGGTGCTGATTTGTAAGCATGAAAGGTTAATCAAAGGTAACACTGATGGCATCAAATAACCTTTGTAAGTCAGCTATTACATAGTATTAATCAGCGTACTGATCTACTGTGCTATAATGTCTGCTTGAACAAGTACAGGAATTTCTAGCTTAAATGTTTACAAAGACAAGAATTAAAAATATATTTCTGTTAAGATCACACTCTGTTAAGATGAGAAGATGAGCTTTTCACATAGAATTAAATTTAAAAACATAAAGATGTAGATACCATGGCATTACCTATCGTTTTTGTGGCCCCACTTTGAAGCCTCAACTTTAGCATTATGATCATTGCCATCTATGTGCTTTTTAGAGCCAGAATTGACTACATCAGGACAAGAGACTCGAGTGCTACCCAAGCTGCATCATTAGAATATATGTGTGAGATGCACAGGTCTGCTAATTAATTGCAAGTCCATTCACCCACATTCTGCTTATCTAATTCACACTTTTTGGCACTTCTGCATACTTGCAAATTTTTCAGACCCGCAAGTTGCTGATTGGCTTTGTTTATATTGCTCTTTATATTTGCAAATAAAAAATCATAAATGTAAAGCAAAACATTATCAGATTATTAAATAATACCAACCTGTCACTTAATACACTAATAACCCAAAACAACATGACAAACATGTTTAAAAACATCCCAAGCAAACATTTTTACCAACCCTGCCACCTATTTAGTGATACACACAAAGAGAACAGCCTTTAGCTTGTTTTGCACTTTGCTAGTGAAATCAGGACAGGACAGCCCAGCGATTTCATAGCTCAGAAATACCAAGCTAAAGAAGCCTAAAGGGGAGGCATAGGCTAGAGAAAAGGTGACAGTTTGAGGTTATGGAGAGACGATGAGAACGGCAAGGGTGTATCCTGGAGCTAATGAGGAACGGGATCGCGATCTTGTGTAAGTAGGAGGCCAAGTAGGGAACATACTGTAGGTATTGGGGGGGTGAGAGAGATACATTTAAAAAAAGCGCAGGGACCATGAATGACACTGACATAAAGGAGGAGAGGAGAAGGGATGTAGCCGCAGTAGTGGCGACAGAAGCCTGTGGTTGTTCTGGCTGTAGAGTGATTAACACTGGGGTCACAGCCAGAGGCCGCAGCTTGAAAGACACAGGCATATAAACATGCGCACACATTCACACACACGCACGCTCACTCACACTCTCCCAGAGGCCTTCCCTGCCTCTCTGTCTGACACTATGTGGCACCAACCATTTATGAGAAAACAAAACACACCTCAAGACAGCTAGTAGTGGCTGAGATGAATTACTGTTGCTACTGTAAGGTCAAATAACGTGACTGGTTTGTGCCTACAGTGAGTCAGAGTGGGAGGGTGTTTCTCAAGTTCTGGCATAGTGACTGAAAATGGACCCAGGTCTTATTGTAGCAATTTTTCACCGCATGCAAAGTGTTGCAGGGACCAATTTATGCTAATCACTTGTTCTTATTCTCAATTCTGGGATTTTTTTTTTTTTAATATTCCAATATTTCCATTTAAGTTATAGTCAGATTCAACTCCAGCACAGTTTTCATTAACGCTTATTTCCATCTTCATACATAACACATTGAGAGCAACAAACAAGCCAAAGTACAAAGGCAATTCCTTGCAACATTATTCAATTCGAAGCCCCAGTTCCATTTCCATGTTATCATTCAGCCTCTGATGGAACTGTTACTTCTAGTGCAATAATTTCTGCCTGATAGCACTATTAGTTTGCAGAAGGAACAATCATTGTATTCTGCAATGAAAATACAATCACTTTCTTGCTCTTGGGAAATGATTTTACAAGCTGTCCTACTCACATTGTGCTAGATGTCATGGTGTCTTAGAATAGTTTATTTTCATACCTGCAAACCAGATCTCAATGAGCAAAACAGGGTAAGTGCAAAAAATTATATCAAATGTCAAAGGAGCAAACTGAGGTCTGCAACTGTGCTCTTGCTACACAATGGGAGGAGTCTCCAAGGGCAGAACTGCTAAAATAATAAACACCATCTAAAATCAGAGGAAAAGGTAAAAATAATCATTTCCTGGTACTGTGAGGTTAACAACTGGTGAGTGTACTGTACACACACTTTTTACAAACCTTGGTTGTCATGCTGTGCTGATTTTTATTTAATGCTCTCACTCTAATCTGGAGTACGTCAAAAGGAATGATTTTACCTTTTGTGAAACAAAATTACTCCCTTTCTTGCCTAGACATAGATGAAACCATCAATACCATTCTCCAGTCTCGACACCAAATTGATGATAATAATTTAAAAAATAGGCAATTAGGTTCACTTGGCTGAGGAACCAGCTTATCTGAGTAAAAAACCGTTAATAATTTTACTAGTTAACACATTATCTCATTACATTTTATTTGTTTAGAAAGAAGCAAAAACAAAAAGTTTTAGCAGCAATTATTTTTTGACGTGAGACTGTCTCCTGTCTTTATGCTAAGCTAAGCTAACGAGCTCCTTTTGTTTATTTTACAACAGTATTGTGAATGCATACCTTTTCTTTTGTGTTATTAAAGGCCAAACTCAATTTTATTCTTTCTGAATGAGCTTCGTTCAGCCAAGCACCTAGCTGAAGTGTACTTGACCAAGACTATGAAGGCCTAATTTGATGCTTATCTCTAACCACTGACCTCTGACCGCTAGCCTCCAGCAGCTTTAACTGACCGCTGAGATTCATTTCCTCATTTCAAACAGAGAGAAGACAGACAAGGCCTCTGATATTAGAGTGGGTGATGCTAAAAAACACGTAATTCATTATAATAAAGGCCTTTGGCAAAAATTTAATCTACTGAAGTAATCAGGAAATTAGGGATGAAAATAAAGGAAAAATACATTGAAAAGTATACCAAATCTTGACTTTGTATAATCTGAGTCTTAATACGAAGATGTTTTCCCAGAAGTCGTAATGTGTTCTATGTGAACATAGAAGCAGCGGATATATGAGGGAAAAGGGAGGTTTGTAAGAGAACAGCATGCATGTCGTGTCTCTCTGTGTTTGCTTTCCTGTGGCTTTGAGGTCATTAATCATAGCGGTCAAATCTACAGCAAAACAATTGAGCAAAGGAAAACACAGACAGAGAGAGAGAGGTTGAAGGGAGGAGGAAAAACAGGGCGAAGGTGGGAGAGGTAGAAAGCTACAGGGAGATAGAAGGGGAGAAATCTTTGAAAAGATTGAGGCTTGAGAAAGAAAAGGGACAAGTTAGGCCTGTAGAACTGATGCAGCTGACACCAGTTTCTTGTTTGCATAGCAGAAATGCAAATAGAGAGCGAGGGAGAGAATGGGAGGGAGAAAATAAAGTGGGAGAGATGCTATAAATAACTTTGTGTTTGCGTAAAGCCAAACCAATGTCAGTTTGATGCAGGAAGTGCACCACAGTTGTAGAGGTTATAGAACAGTTGACTGAAACACAGCATATCAGAAACTGAGCTTTGCAAAGCCTTCAAACATGGATTCACACCTTTAGTTTAATCTAGTTTCATCCATTCATTAAATAATATTTTTATATGGGATAAATGAGATTTAGGATCTTTTTTTTAACTTTTAAATAACACTGGATTCGTTGTTTTTTTCCACTGGATAGTAGATACAGTAATCTTCTGTAAGGAATACATTTTTTTTGCCTTCATTCGTTATGTTCAATGCAATGAATGCAAATGGATAATGAACTTTCACAGTATCAGTCCTCTGTCATATTTCAGGTTTATACATAGCATCTAATTTTTATTTTATAGTAGATATATAAATCTGTATTAATGTACTTTAAATATATCTGTTTTTGGTTCCGATAAGCATAGGTTATATTAAAGTAAAACATCACGTTTTCATGTAGCACTGGGAAGCAGATGGAGCAGTATGAACTGAGATTATTCTAATTCATAGACAATAAAGTCATAAATATTTGTATTTTTCACCACAGTCACTGGCCAAAAACAACTGCATTGTCATATAATTTGTACCCAATGGTTAAATGTCACAAACGATTTTTTTAATGTTTAAAGAACTTAAAAAAGGGTCAACAAGTTTTATAAACTAAATCAAATCAAGAATGAACAAATAAGAATTCCACAGTGATTACAATACTGAAAAGCAGAGCTTGACGGATATAGGGCTGATTTTTAAGACCCATATTCATACTGATACTTGGTGATTTACAAATGTGACATTCTGATACATAGGCTGATATTTATGTCCTTTCATAAACAGTTCTTCATCTCATTTGTCGTGTGTCGTTATTTATATATTCATTTACACTGTCCCAGACTCTGCTTTGATCAGGTGATTGTTGTGTTTGTGGCTTTCCAAACACTTGTTGTCAATATGGAAGTTGTAGAGTGTTCCTCTAGGCAACATCAACACTTGTAACACAGATGAGGGGTGTTTCTCCAGTCTGTTCTTTACTTGTCTCATTTTCATTTATCAGCTGTTAAAAAAGCTGATACCAGTAACTGGCAAATAGCTGACAGTGGCCAATAACGTTGGGCTGCCAATACATTGGTCGGGCTCCGCTGAAAAGTATTTGCCAGTACTGAGTACTGCTTAGAGATGAAAGCTCTCTTTTACCCAAATTTAAAATCTGTACGGCCTCAATATGTTGGACTCAGGGGGCTTTTATCCATTTATTTAAATGGATTCCTTAAGTTCAATCGGCACATGGTCAACTCACTAAGCATTTTGAGATCAGTTTTATAGCAAATCCCAACTACTGTTACTATATAACTACACTACGTTCTTTCCTACAGTGCCGCTAACCTGTATTGATCTCGATGGTTTTCTCATAAGGTTACTGTGAGCCCAGCTGTGCTTTCCTGTATGTACTGAATAACAAATAACAGAACCCTTAAATGCAGCCAGAGATGTTTTAGATTTAAAGAACGATGAAACAGGAGAAATGTGGAGAAGAGGACTTTACCCTCCTCCCAGTCTTTTTCAGGGTTGCAGCATGAGCCTCCCTAGTTTTCCACGCCAGCGTAACTAATCGCATGTCAGTCAATGTGCCGATGGAAAGAGGCAGCAGTCAAAATACCTGTGTCAGGACTGTGGTCATTAGAGCATTCAATGACTCACTGGCAGGCACATATACACGCAAACAGACACACAAACAGGCATACAGACATAACCAAAGTGCAGAAAATAAGTGGGATGGTGTGATATAAAGCAGTATTGGACTGCATGTGTTCACGTGTGGATATCTCTGCTGCTACATATATGGGCTTCTCTGGTTTGTATGTTTGCACACACATACGACATGAGCATGGATGCATTATGATTTAAGAGCTGGATGTATGCATTCTGCAAACTGGCTTTTGTGTTTGTGCAGTGTCTCCTGTTCAATAACACACACATTGATCCCAGTGTGATAAAGATAACGAAGTTAGCCCTTTCATAATATTTATTTTCCCATAACAGACCTGCTCAGCCACGCCCAGTCATATAACTGCATGCAGATGAAATGTGGTCTTCATTACCTGAGAGCCTTAACACAGAAACTAGTGAGGAGAAACAGAATTGCCCTTCTTTCTCGACTGAAAGAGCACGAAATGAATTGAAGCAGCTGAGATTTTTTACATTACCATGACAAATACATTGAAGTGGGGAGGAGAGAGCCAAAGGGAGCGGCAGAGAGAGAGAGAGAGAGAGACATGATGGTAGACAGAAAAGGGCAGACCAGACAGAACGACCAAATTCTGCGAAGAAGAAAAAAAAAAACACATCAGCTCAATTTGTGCTCGACTGTAAGCTGTGAGCTGAGAGGAGAAATAAAATAAGGCATTTAGCTGGGGATCATGTTAAACCATGCAAGTGAATGAGTCTCCTGAGGAGAGTGTTCCCTCTCTCTCTTATGATGGACTTAATTGCCTCTATCAGTGTTAAGATATAACATTTATCTCAGGTTTATTGCTCAGCTTTATGATCTTGTCCATCACACTGAGGGGCTTCAAGAAGCATGCCGCTTTTCATATGACATCCTAAAATAATGCATAACTGATTAGAAAGCAACATGGTGGGGGGGTGGGGGTGGGGGTGGGGGCATAATTTGTATCTGGAAGATGAAAAAAATGTTCAGGATGAGCAAATGTGGTATGTGTGCAGGACAGTGAAGCAGAATGTTTTTGATGGTTTGCTAGATGGATTACTCTTCTGTTTCTGGCTTTTTCAAAATGCATGGTTCACTGGACTAAAGGCACACACATCTCCCCCACCTCTGACCCCCGAAAGCTCTGGGTAGGTGTATGGTTTCAGATGGCCAGACAATCGTACCATTGTGCTCCTGTTAACACAATGAAAACAAAGCTAACACATCGCTGACATTCAACAGCCCCCACTCTGCCTAACCTTGACTTACAACAGCACAACAATATGGAAGATCAAGTGAAATATAACAAATGAGATATCAAATCGCACTTAAATCATGCACAAATCAATTGTGTTGATTTTTGTCTCCACAAGAGTATTTAACACAGAGTCAGCGCTTAGCATGATTTTAGAATTCATATTTCATAAGTCATCCATATTTTATTTCATTTCTTTCAGGTGTGGTTCTGATCACCTGAAATAGGCAGCTACTCATCACATGAAGACTTGAAAACCACATCTGCTTGTTCCATTAAATCTATTAAATCCACTTGCATTATATCATAGTGCTTACCACACAATAGGAGCCTTTCAAGGGCAGTCCCGGAGGAAGCCAACAAAGGACCCTCTCTTTCAGGGACTAGTCAAGTAATTCAGAAGGAGCCAAACACATTTTTTTTGTGTGTGCATGGATCTTCTCCACCAGACCAACAAGCCACAATTCCACTAAGTCAAGAGAAAGGCTGTCAGGAAAGAGGAGGACAGAAAAAAGAGAGCAACAAGATACATGCTTTTACTCACAACTGCCTTATTTAAACATGGAGAAGTGTTTGCCCATAAAATAGTGATCCTGTGTGGCAGAAAAAGCATAGAGCTAGGTAGGAATGTTAGGCAGTGGTTTTAATGTGGTCCATCTGTAGTAACCAGTGCTCTACTGTCACATTCACCTGAAAGGTAATGTTTTCAATAACCTTATCACCACACATGAAGATGGATAATACAAGATTTCATTTTGGGGTTTTTTTTTCATTGTAAATCTTAGATTTCTCTAAAGACTGTACATGGATGATGAGTTACTATCAGGGTCGGCTTAAGATTTCACAATTTATAAAAAGTTGAACGCAAATGTTTGACCTGTTGTAAATACCTTACATGTAAAAACTCTGATTTCATTAAATGTGGAACATCAAAACAGATGAAGACATTTCATAGAATAAATTAATGATCAACTAATCAATTAAAATGTACTGCTTGGTATACTGTGACAAAAATCAAATCAGCCTTTTTGTTTTTTGATTGAAACCTACTTGCCCTTTTATACGTCATACACAAGGACATTTGTTACTTTCTCAATTAAAATCACATGCATTGTCTTGCTTTATTGTGCAAACTGTAGCTGTTAAAGAATTAAAAAAACAAACAAAACAAAAAAACAACCCGGTGTGCCTGATCGCAGTAATTTGAAAAAAAACCCCCACAATATAGCACCATCAGGGGGAAAAAAACAACCTTTTTTGTGCATTTGGGAACTCACCATGTATTTAAATCTAAATGCAGCATCCAGTACCATCTACTTCTGTCAATAGGGCTCAAAATAATTCACTGTTCTTTCATTCACTGCCATGCTGACTCCACATCCAGCCTCTGCCACTAGCATTTAGGCAGAATTTTCTATTACCAATCTAATTGCACATTCCACCCTGACAAGAGCTCATTAAACCTTAATTATACACATGTTGTTTTCTACAAACATCTCCATTTGGGTCTCTCTGCCTTGTAATTGTTCAGCAGGGACAACCAGTTGAGATTTCGCAGATTGAAAGTGAA
>VUQG01023645.1:0-16501 GCA_015106755.1 Etia nguti
ATTTCAGTTTTTTTTTTTTTTTTTTTTTTTTTTTTTTTTTGTGCCACATTTCCATTCTTACAGCTCCATACAGCCTCTTCTTCTACAGTTGAGTTTTCCTGTACCGTAAACAATATGGCCTGGTAGCAAACCGGGCCTGGGGGTTGGGGACTGCTGCTTTAACTGCTACATCGTGGAGCTCATAAGTATATTGGCTCCTACATGAACAGCCCACCCTGCACCGGTATATCCTGTGTTGCTCCTCACTCACGTAGTTAAATGATTGTTACTGCTTCCTGGTTCATTCTGCAGGCTTGTACTGCAGCCTGGTTAATGCTTATTTGACACAAGACTTGCCAGAGGTCATCATTTATATCATTATCTTTCATTACTGACTGAACTCAGAGGCAAAACCCTTGCAATTGTTCTGTAGAAAACAACAAAAGAGAATGAAAATGCATCTGACTATTGTCAGATGCAGGATGGGTGTGGAAAGGAAATGATCTGCGAGTACTCATTAAGACCCATGGATAATCCAATCAGGCCTAAATATTTGTTTAGATGCCTTTCAGCATACACAATAAGGAAAAGAATTCAAAATGTCAACAAATTGTGAAAACAAGCATATTATTGTGGATAACAGTTTGTATGCATGTACTCATGCATAGAGATGGTGAGGTGTGTTCAGGGCATTAGCATACTTAAAGACTTGAGACTTGTTTTCACAGTGTGTCCCTCTTCTCAGCGGCCAGGTAAACCCCGTGATGGCAATAAGTGATTGATAGAGTTTGGCTGTGAAAGCAACAAGTGTATAGTAATAATATGCCATTTGATTGCTATAGAGAAGTAGCAAATTCCAACAATTATCATTTATTTAATGATTAATCTCCTCCTTATTTTCTTGAAGATAGTGGATATGTGGTATAAGATGTCACGAAAGACTTCCTCAGTACCGTAGTTAACATATTCAGGTATTTTGTTTTGTCACAGCAACAAACAAATCAGTTCAATAAGGACAGATCATTAGAAAGAATGAACATGATTTATTCATGAACGTTTGGCGGTTAGACTCCGATGGCCCGTCTCGGCAAAACAGAACCCCAGCTGTAAAAGGGATTAGAGCAGGACCCCCCCCAGAGCCTAGATGCTGGTGCTGCAGATGAAGGTGGCTTGAATGGAACTTGAGTGATGAGAAGTGGAGATGGGGAAGAGGTGGGTTGCACAAAGGTGTCTGCGAAGGAGAAAGACAGATGCACAGTGAGATTTAAAAGTACGCGGCATGAATGGAAGTGATAAAGCTCAGATTTAGCCGGCAGCACCTTGGAGCGGACAGATGTGAGGCCATAGATCTTCCTTATTGAACTCATTATAACAGAATGAAATGGAAAACAAAAACATAAAATGGCAGAAATTCAAATTTGAGAAGGTTCAAGCAGAGAATCGCTGGCTTTTTCTTGTAAGATTTTCAGCCGTGGAATTAAATGTAAGCACCATTTTTACTGGTGTTTGAAAAACCTATGAGATCTGGAAAAATTAAAGATTATGGACACCTAACAAAATTACAGTGTGAGTGAATTAGAACTGACACGATGATTTCTGTTTACCCTTTCTCTCTGCAGCTCTGTATGCCTAAAGGTTTGTCGTTCAGGACACAGGCAGACCAGCGTGACCCTCAGTTCCACTCCTTCATCATCACCAAGGAGGATGGATCTCGAACATATGGTTTTGTTCACACCTTCTATGAGGAGGTGACCAGCCCACAGATCTGCTCTGCCATGCAGACTCTCTACCAGATGCACAATGCCGAGCAAACAAATGCCACTTCTGCCTCCTCCTCTTCTTCCTCCAGCATGGACTCGCTAGCCAGCAGTTTAGATGATGGTTACTCCCCCACCTCATCATCCTCATCATCTTTATCTCGTGCAGCGGGGAGCTATGACTCATCACGGGACACGCTCTATGTGTCCAAAGCCTTGTGTCTGATCACACCTATGCCCTTCATGCACGCCTGCCGACGCTTCCTTGCACAGATGCACTCTGCTGTTATAGCTGCAACCACACCCCCCTTGCCACTGGAGAGCTATGTTTACAACATCCTGTATGAGGTGCCACTGCCTGCTCCGGGGCGTTCACTCAAATTCCACGGCATATACGAACCCATTGTCTGCCAAAGGCCTGGGCCAGGGGAGCTGCCTCTGGCCGACTTCCCCCTGGCAGAGGCCTTTGCTCTGCTAGGAGTGGAAAACCTGGTCCAGGTGTTTACCTGCACCTTGCTGGAGATGCAGATCCTGTTGTACTCACAGGGTAAGTACATTCTACACATGCTGTCGGATTTTTGGTGCTATTATAGTTTGAATTGGTTCTACATACAGAGTACAGACTTCTTGGACAGGCTGTATCAAGTATACCACACATTGTTAGATAGTTCCATTAACCTGTTCTCTAAACATGCTTTTCAACATGGTTTCAATGGACATTTTAACATGCTATAGGAAATGGAGATTGTTACACTGTGTTGACTGCATTGTTTTAGCATCAGGGGTTTCTGGGTGGGTGGAATGGTGCTATCAACGAGGTAAAGAAACCAGAAGGTTTTATTTGCTGCTGAACCAAAAACTGAGTCGTTCTTCAGGACCCAGTTGTAGATGGTAGAAAAAAACATGGCTCATCCTGACCATGTTCTGCAAACTTTCTGTCATTGATAAGTTAAATGTCCAGTCGTCAGATTCAGTTTACCATATTTCAGTAATATCTTATATATATATGCAATGTGAACAATTGAGAAGGGTCAATGTAACATTATACAGTGGTGTGAAAAAATGTTTGCCCACTCCCTGATTTCCTTTTTTTTTTTAATGTTTGTAACACTTACATTTTTCTACATTTCTAAATGAAGGTTTATTATTATTAAGGGGGAAAAAATCCAACCTTACACGGCCCTGTGTGAAAAGTGGGAAAATACTTTGTGAACTGACGAGACAAAAGTTGAACTTTTTGGAAGGCGTGTGTCCCATTGCATCATACAGCATTTCAGAAAAGGAACATGATACCAGCAGTAAAATATGGTGGTAGTAGTGTGATGGTCTGGGGCTGTCTCACTGCCTCAGGACCTGGAAGACTTGCTGTAAGATGGTCCCTGTAAGATAATGGCACATTTTAATTTTTAATCATTGTTATTTTGCCAGTTTGTAGGCAACTAATATACAATGCAGCATATTTTGGTTTCATTTCCATGCGTCTGTCTTGGCAATAGTTGGATTTCCACTCCACAGTCATCTGATAATCTGCTGGTCTGGCACACTGTGAGGATATGGGCTCAGTTGACAAAACACTTCTGTCTGACTGATTTTTCCCCTTTAGAGTCCAATCGCATCAAATTACCCTTTCTAACCATCTTTAAGCAATCCTGTATTTCAAGATTGGTGTGGAAGGAGCACTAGGTGCTTTAATGATTTGTTCACTGATAATCACTGATAATAACTTTTATTCAGGTATCTTCAGATTAGACACTTTCTTCAGTCTCAGATGTCAAACTTTCCTGAGGTACTGGGTTTGAAGACGGCAGATATGGTCCTAAATTTGAGTCCAACTCGGAAAGGGTTAATATCTGTTATCTATAACATGCTGGTGGGCATGCAAGGCCCTTCTATTGACAGGATTAAAACTGCTTGGGAGCAGGACTTAAGCATGTCTCTGTCTGAGGATATGTGAGATTCGATATTTAAGTTGATAAATTCACCATGCTTCTGTCCCCACTCACTCTCACTGGCTGAGATATCTTATGTCCTGTCTAACCCTGGAAAAGATCTGTTCTGATTAGCGATACCAGCAAAACATACAACCAACTGTGAGGGTCCTTGCTGAAATATTTTGCAAATCTTCAGGCTCTGAGCCCAAGTTCCATCACTGCTCTATGAGCTTCAACATAATTTATTTATGTATGTAGATGTTCATTTATTTATTATTATATAGAATAATAATAATATATACTTTATTGATCCCCGTGGGGAAATTCCTCTCTGCATTTAACCCATTCACTCAGTGAAGCAGTGGGCTGCCATTGGGCGCCCGGGGAGCAGCACCTTGCTCAGGGGTACCTCAGGGTAGCTGTTCAGGGGAATCGAACCCCTGACCTTCTGATCACGGGGCCAACACTTTACCTACTGAACTATCCCTGCGCCTATATCAGCTGTCCCCAACCTTTTTTGCACCACGGACCGGTTTAATGTCACACAATAGTTTCACAGACTGGCCTTTAAGGTGTAAATACAACAAAATAAAATGATACGACCAAGACAAAACTGTGTAAATATAATAATAAACGTGAATTGACTGTGTAATTGTGTAACTTTATTAGCAGCATCCTCCTGAAATGCGCCAACAACGTTGAGAGTAACGTCCTCCTCTCTGGTCACTATGGTAACTCGTAAATATTTCTTTCAAAATAAGACACACAACTTCAACATGGAAAAGACCCAGGGAAACCAAGGTAATGATAAAAACCCTGAAAACCATCAATTTCACACCCGAGCCTCAACTCTCGCGGCTCGGTACCAAACGACTCACGGACCGGTACCGGTTCGGGACTGCTGTTCTATATCATTCTATACATTCTATTCTTACTCTATAGTATTTATTCTACATATATACTTCTCTTTTTAACTATGCCACCTTAACAATAATTAAGTTTAGCACTGTTCTTTTTTAGAATCTAAGACCACATTGTAATATGCTTATTCTATTCGTTTTGTGATTTTTTTCTTTTTTTCCCTTTCACAACCTCTGCGATGTTATCTTTTTTTATTGTGCTTGCTATAAATCTGTGCGTATATTCTGTTTGGTTAAACTTAATAAAAAATATCTTTGAGAAAAAAATGAAATCAAATTAAATTAAATTAATCAACTTAAGAGGTTTCATTGGATACATTTTTGTCTTCACTCTGTTATCCTATGATGTCGTTCCTTAATTTGAGACCTTTTAACATCTGGAAGCTATTGTAAGGCTTTCTGTCCGGTTGACATGCCCGAAGTTGTGGCTGTCTGTGGAGAAAATTTGTTTAAAACATACTGTTCCTTGTGTTCTATACTTTGAAGCGCAGAAGCATAAGAAACTTGTACAGTAAAAACTCGCTTTTTCAGAAGCAGTTTAAAACAGAGAACACTCTAATGAGGCTTTATCTGCATATCACACTCAGATCCACAGTGATCAGATTTTCCTGCTTCTAGGATTCCTTTCATTTATTATTGACAGCTGCAGTGAGACACAGTCTTGGCAGTGTGTGCGTTCCTCACTGTGTTAGTGTATTAGAGCTAAATGCAGAGAATCTAGTTTGTAGACTGAGATCATTATTTGTCCTACATTCCTCAGTCATACTCTTTTGCAGTTTCAGTGCAGCTTCAGCACTCTCTTTGCAGCTTGTTTATCTTCTGTGCAGGGTGAGTCATGCAAATTGAAACTGTTAGCTCATACACCAGCTCTACAATTCCAAATCAAAAACGCCAATTTTAAAGGTGGCATTCCTAACTGCTTGTCAGACAACCATCAGAAACTACCTCTAAGAGGTCCAGGTTCTCTGTAGGCAAGTAGAAGTCACTCATGTAAATACTTAGGGGAAAAAATGAGGAAAAAAAACCTTTATTGGTTTGTGACTCATATTTGATTAAATGGGATTCTGATAAAAATGGCATAATGGGTTATCTGTCCAGACAGAACAAACTGCTGAAAGAGGGACATTTAACTTCTCAACTTTGAGGCAAGCAATTGAAGTGGCTACCAATGACAGTGACTAAAAACTTGATTTCCTCACTATAAATGCTAAAGTTGTCCCAGTGATCCTTTCTACATTTGTAAAATCTTATCTGGTTCCATTGTTCTGGCATCTTTACTCTCTGGATCTGATCAAGGACCTTACTGGGGGTTTCTTGTGGTCTGACTGTATTGTTCTTAGTAAAGAAAAGGTTTTTCAACACATTTTAGTATGAGCTTATTAGTAAACATGATTCTTGTAGCCTTTCCAAGTAACATTCTGAAAAAATCTGTGAGGAGATTTTCTGCGAGAACATGAGGTTTGCATTTAAAATGTTTGCATTACAAAAAGAAAATGAAATTAAAGTGTCAAATTACATATATAATATAACATTAATGATTGCAAAGAAAGTGTGCTTAACTGACTGATTTAATGATGACAGACTTTAACAAGCACTGAAGCCTTTGCTCCAAATTAAAGGCAAATAAAAACCTCCTCTGTAAAGTCATGAAGACACTATAACTTTAATCACATTCTTGGCATATGTCAATGTGATTTCCTTGTTTCAGCATGTTCTCAGATTACCGTCAAAGTCAATTTAGGTCAACGAACTTTACAAATTCTTCAGTGCAAATTCCAGAAAGGCTTTGTTTTTAAGCTGCAGTTGAACTGCTAGATTTAATGGTTAACTTAAGTAAATAAAGAAAAGTTTATATATGCTTACAGGTACTTTTGTTTCTGCCACATTTCAAAATCAAGGATATGAAATCATGAATTAGGCCAGTTTCTGCAATTAATTTCATCCATAACAAAACTGATTTAAAAATTAGCATATTTCTCATCTTTTTACATAATGAACAGACTGCACAAACATTAGTGAACAAAAAAAGTTGAGTACTTATGTGAGTACAGAAATATACAAATTTCATATCTAATGGGGCTTTAGGCAGGTAATGTATATGTTCATTTCAAGGGAAACATGGAACAGTGCTAGATGTTAATGAGCTGCTGTCCTGCTGTGTGGTCCCCTGCTGGCTCTGATCAGTCAACAGCTAATTACTACCTGACAGATAGATACACTTTCTGACCTCCAGCCTTTATCTGTCCAGATTACACACTCACTGAGGCAGTTAGAGGCATGGAGGTGAAGGGCAGTGCATTTTACCACACTCACTACATGGTAATGAAGGTAATTTATTGATTTTATTAATTGTATTAAGTTATTAATTATTATTAAGCACTGTGGCACGGTGGTTAGCACTGTTGCCTCACAGCAAGAAGGTCCAGAGTTCAATCCGACCACCAGGCCAGGGTCTTTCTGTGTGGAGTTTGCATGTTCTCCCGGTATTTGCGTGGGTTCTCTCCGGGTACTCCAGCTTCCTCCCATAGTCCAAAGACATGCAGTTAGTGGGGTTAGGTTAACTGGTAACTCTAAATTGTCCATAGGTGCGAATGGTTGTCTGTCTATGTGTTAGCCCTGCGACAGACTGGCGACCTGTCCAGACTGTACCCTGCCTCTCGCCCTAAGACAGCTGGGATAGGCTCCAGCCCCCCCGCGACCCTAACAAGGATAAGTGGAAGAGAATGGATGGATTATTATTTATTAAATTTCACATTCCTTCCCAGAGTCTCTGACTTTGGCAACCACTCAAAGAAAGAACAAAAATGTGTAGATGCTAAAAGGTAGACCTAAAACTTCCACCAACAGAAGGTCGGTGGATCAATCCCTGGCTCTATCCAAAGATGGAACCACTGACTTCATTGGCTATTGTTGGGACCACGGCAGGAAATTCACAGGTGTTTTGTAGATACACCTTCAAAATCTGTCTGCAGTTATTTTCTTCACACAGAAATTGCCTGAACTGCTTAAAAAGCATCAAGACAGAACAAGGTACCTATGTGCACTAACACTGCGCTGGTGCAAATTAGACAGTAATTTCCTTTCTTGACCGTCACAAGAAGGCTTAGTTTGATTGCTGTTTAAGGTGCATAGTATGTGTTTATCCAGAGCAGTTGGCTAACGTTTTCACACAGTGTGATTAATCAGCGTTTTTGACTTGTCATGGAATAACAACTTGCTTCCTGACAGTAACAGCTGTTTACCACAGACTTGCTCACTTCTTGCCTTGTGAGACTGAGCTGCTGGTCTTTATCAGTCCCTAATGCACCGTTACAGTTTCACAATGACTCGACCTGTTTCGTCTTGTTTTTCAGTTCTATAACAACAACAGCATCCCTGTGCCCTGTCACTGCTGGGGCTTTCCAAAATATATCTGAAGGTGCCTTGAGTTAGCAAGTTTAAAGTTTGTCAGTGTGAGTAAAGGGAAGAGGAGGAAATTGATGAGATATTACACCTTACCACTTAAGTCAGATTAGAACAGCAAGTGTTAATGACTAAAGTAGAACAGCTGAACTTATTAAGGTGTTATTTTAAAGCTAAAGAGAGCAGATAGGATGAGACATGCTGGAACATTAAAAAATGGGAGTGTTTCTGTTAGATTTGCTTTCGGTGTTTCCCACACACAGGAGGAACTTTGAACATGTACAGACATATGAAAAATATGCTCACACACCTACAGGTAGGATCTTCAACACCTGGCTTGTCTGTTTCCCACAAAAACATTTATTAATTACTCAGATTTTCACTTGAAGAATGTATCCTAATCCCTAATCTCACCTATTCATGCAAGCACTTTTTTTCTATGCTTAAATGCTTTCTATTTAACACTCACCTCAGATGGATCAGAAGGCAACTTGGGGTTAATATTTGCCAAAGGATATTTGGCATGCAGACTGGAGCAGACGGGGATCAAACCACCAGTCTTCTGATTAGTAGTAGCTCTGCCTCTTGAGCTACAGCCAACCTGTAAATCGTGCTTTGAATAAGTGCAGTTATTTTAGATTTGCATGAACATTAATGTTAATATATGTGTTATTATGCAGTTTAAAAAGTAGGCCCAAAATCACTGGGAAAACCTGAGCACTGTGCCAACTTAGCCCCACAGTTTACTTGGTACCATATGGCTTTCGCCCAGTATGCCTATAGTGTCCACCGTGTGCCTGCCCCCAGTATCATGATGTGTACGAGGGGCTTTGAATGCCACGAGAGATTTAACATCCACAAGTATCTGCTGTGGTAGCAGCTTTAGTAACTTCTAGTAACTCTGTCTTTGTAGGTACTTAGTCATTCAGGCCCTGTCAGTCAAGGAGCTTTTTAAAGAGACTGGAATTCTTTCAGTTTCTTAACGACGATGAAGATCGGAAAAGTGTTTGGTCCACATGGCATACAGTGCTGTCAAAAAGTGTTTGCCCTCTTCCTGGTTAGTTTTTTTTTTTCTTTTTGCATATTTGTCACAACTACATGCTTTAGATCATCAAACAAATTTGTATATTATACAATGCTTACCTAAGTAATTACAAAATGCACTTTTTAAATAATAACTTCATTTATTATGGGGGAAAAAAGGCTATCCCGACCTACTTGATTCTGTTCGAAAAAGTAATTTACTTTTAAACCTAATCAAGCCTTTCTGATAATTGGTAATGAGTCTTTAAGAGGGCTGTGGAAGAATTCTGGCCTGCTTGTCATTGCAGAATTGTTTTAATACAGCCAGTTTGGAAAGTTTTTTTTTAACATGATCAGTCTTTTTAGGTTCATGCTTTCACAGATAAAACCAAGTTCAATTCGGTTCAATTTCAGTTGCCAACAGTTTCCTCAAGCCGCTTTATATTGTAAGGTATTGCCCTGCAATAATACACATAGTGAGTGAAAAAAGGTGACTGGAGAAGAATCAATGCATCATGGGAATCCCCCAGCAGCCTACACCTATTGCAGCATAACTAAGGGAGGATTCAGGGTCACCTGGTCCAGCCCTAACTATATGCTTTAGCAGAAAGGAAAGTTTTAAGCCTAATCTTAAAAGTAGAGTTAGTGTCTGTCTCCTGAGTCCAAACTGGAAGCTGGTTCCATAGAAGAGGGGCCTGAAAGCTGAAGGTTCTGCCTCCTATTCTACTTTTAAATACTCTAGGAACAACAAGTAAGCCTGCAGTGCAAGAGCAAAGTGCTCTATTGGGGTGATATGGTACAATAGGGGGTGGTATGGTAGATGGGGCCTGATTATTCAAGACCTTGTATTTGAGGAGCAAATCAGTTGTCAGCCAACTCCTTTCTTATCAATGAGTCTAGGTGGAGCCAGTTTCTCCTGTGCTCCTAGGTGCCCTTCTTCTTCCTCTTGTTCTTCATTTAAGAATAGACTAGAATAATAGGTATATGCTGCCCCCTTCAGTTTCAGAACAATTGCACCCTTGGTTTGTATGCTGCCTATTGTATTTACATTAGTAAAAAAAAAAAACAAGTACTATTGCAAATTCCAAAATTTGCCTTTAAAAGGAATCACAGGCATTGGCTCTTCTGACATCCCTAATTCTCCGAACACATAAAAGAAAAAGACCTATTGCCTCACTTTTTATTCGAGTGTGTGACATTTATTCTAACATGCATTTTACCCACTTACCTACAAGCTTTTAGGGCAGCTGTTCTTATCATTTTTTACGAGTGTGTGTTCAAATAGACATTTAAACACAATTGTATATACATTCTGCCTATAGAAACCTTAATGTATCTTCAATGAAAGTGCACATACAGATCGGGAGATGCCGGCTGAGCCAGACACCGCAGAAGGAAATGGCAAAGGGGGAGGGGGCCATAGGAGAGTAGAACAGCTGGTTGGATGAATTCATGAAACCTTAGTAATGTTTGATACCCTCTCACCTCTGTTTTCTCAAAGTGGACTTTTCACTCAGGCCATAATAATGAAATCTGATTAAACTGCTGCTGAACTCAATATTAGATCCAGCCTGCAACCGCTGGCTTTAGAGTGGTTTTAGAGAACAGCTGAGGCAATATTCTTACCCCCACACACACACGCACTCACACAGAGACACATATGACGAAGAGATTGAAAAGAATCCATCAGATTGTAATTGTTTGGTTTTGCACTCTAACTCACTCACCTATTCAATTTGAATCACTTGATTGAAGTCCCTTGTGTGCTTCAATACTCTTGCTTTATGTATTTTATAAACCTCTTACTCTTTCTCCCTCACCTCATCTGCCCAGTTCAGTAGTCAGTGTAGTGTAGTAAAACCAGCTGTACAGAGGAGAGCATCATCCTAGATCTTCATATCTGAATGATCTGAATATTGAGCGTGGTTTCTTCGATACTGGTAAAAGAAAGTCAGTTCTATATAGGAAATTGACATGACATTGCAAAACACGTTTTTAATATCAGTGGCCAAGGCTGGCACTTCTGTCTTATTTGCCATCAGCGCCACTATTCATGTTGGCAAATACACTGTCCCGATGCCTTGAAAGCAGCTTAATCCACCACAGTCAAATGCCATGTGCACTGTTTTCAATCTGATGTGTTTTAGAGCAATTCAGGCTATTACAAAAACTGTTACAGGGACTGTGGAAATATTACCATTTATTAATATTAAGTCACAAAACTACTTTGAAAAAACTAGGATATTCTCTAAGTTAATAAAATCACAAATTTGTGAGAAAAATAAAGTTGTTCTTGTTGTTTTTTATATCTAAGATTATCTTTTTTAAAGGTTAAGTTGAAAGATATTGTTTATTCAAATTACTGGAATCAACAACTCTCACAAAATATTGTTAAACCACTGGAAATACATCTTTACAGCCATATTAGCAAGGCACATAGTAGTACAATATTATTTATTGCAGAAACATTGTAGCAGTGCTTGTGTGGTGTTTGGTGGAGCTTAGCGTGAATTTAGGATCATTAGAGTGCAATTTTACAACTCTTCTGTCAGAATTAAAAGACATTAAACTACGTGTCGCTCTAATCCTGTTCTCTCACATCAAAGTTCTTTCTCTGTGTCTCTCAGACTACCAGCGGTTGATGACAGTGGCAGAGGGCATCACCACCCTCCTATTTCCCTTCCAGTGGCAGCATGTCTATGTTCCCATCCTGCCAGCCTCCCTCCTTTATTTCCTAGATGCACCTGTTCCCTACCTGATGGGCCTGCAGTCCAAAGAGGGCACTGACCGCTCCAAACTTGAGCTTCCTCAGGAGGTACAACATCAGCCTGGGTAGCTTTAATACACAGACCAGCCACAACATTAAAACCAATGTTGGTGTCTATGGTCTGGCACAAGAAGCTGGCCGCAGATCCTTTGAGTGCTGTAGGTGTATGGTGCTTCTGGTCACTGGGCTTGATCAAGCTGTGGATTCATGAAAATGTATCAACAATGGTCAGAAGGCACCCAAGTTTGTGAATGCTGTAACTCGAGAACAAAGCGAGACAGGATTTTCACATTTATGTCATAGGTGCATCTCCTAGAAATATGGGACTAGTTTAAATCTGACCTCTAGGTCAGGCAGAGGTGGAAAAAGTACAGACATTCTTTATTTAAGTAGAAGTGCAGATACTTGTATTAAAAATACTCCGTTAAAAGTCAAATTACTGAAACAAGAGGATGACTTTGCCTTCACGAAAATGGACTAATAAACATGAGTACCGTCAGGGGTTAAAGGGAGATACAGCATGTGCTGTGGCTTAGCACAGGAAAAAGAATCACAGCTCACAGTAATTTCTAATGTGAGTTCCAGTAGATTTCCTTTGAGTACAGGCTGTGATTAGCTGATCTGCTGCTCTGTGTGGATTTACAAAACTGATTTCAACAAGATGTAAGCAGATGTTTCACAAGCTATAAGACAAAATGTCTTATAATCCTTAAATTTGTCATTACTGAGCAGTCCTTACCTTTCAATCCAACTTCTCTTCTTCCTCTCCTGTCCTGTCTTTCTCATCTTTCTTTATTTCTGACTGAAGTTATCTGTCACTCTTTTCTCTGTGTTTGTTGATGTTTGTGCAGCTCACCAAAATGTTGCATTTGACATTGGATGCCACTTTAAAAAAAGCATTATTCTCTTTAAATAAACCTAGAGTCACAAGCATGTTAAAAATGTAGGGAGTAAAAGTTGTCAGAAAAAAATAATCAAGTAGAGTACAGATACCTGAAAATTCTACATAAGTACAGTAACAAAGTACTTTGTTATGGACCACCTAAGAGGTCATAGGTCAGGTTTTTTGAAAATCTTGTGAACACGATAACTTCAGAAAGATGCCACCTAGGATTTTTGCATTTATACAATATCTACTAGGATGCCATCTATATTTTTCTGAAAAACGTTCCTTTTTGGAACACCCAAACTGAAAAGCTTGTAACAGGAAATTGTAATAACATAGGACTTAATTTATAATTTCACATCTTCTAGTTTCTGTTCAGGTGTGTAAGTAACCTTTTTTAAGTCTAACCACTCACACAAAAAAACAAACACATTTGCTCATTCAAATGAGCATGGCACCCATTTTACTTGTTAAACCAGAAAAAAAAGTGAATCAAACTTTATTAATGATGGTTCCATTTGATCAAGTCTCTAGAAGGACACGGCAGCCAGCTCAGCTGAATGAAATACAGTCTTTCTGTTGTCATTGTTCTGGATCTGCTATCTCTATCTTTGTATTTATCGTAGTTTTATGTTTATAAAAGCCTAACGTGGAGTTTTAATGCTTTATAATGCTACAGTGCTGTTCTTCTATATTGGATGAGGTGATGTTTTTTTTTAAACTGTATCATCCCCTGCACTATAGACATATAAATAAATTGATATAAAATAATTAAATGAAAAACGGTCAGATACTTTGTTATCCTTAAATTCACCTCAAGGCAAAGACAATCAGGAGTAGTCTTTTATTGCTTCATCGCTTTTCAGCGTCAGTCAGAGAGTGAGGAGGTGAATGTGTCCTGGATTTTAACCATTGTATAGTTCAGTGCTGGGTGGGTTACAGTTACTGTGTGTGTGTCTGTGTTTAAGTGTTAAGGCAAGATAAGGCTCTAACAAAGCAGATAATCTAGGCTTTCAGGCTTCTGGCTTTGCCTACACCCCCATCATCACCCTGGCGCTCGTTAATCTGGGACTTTACATATGGATGTTAATTATCCAATTCAGTGCACGACTCCCTTGTGCATCACCCACAGCTCCCTTCTAACTCTTCTCTCATCCTCCTTATCCCCCTCACAGGAGCCCCTACCTGAAAAGGCTAGAGAATCTCCCTGTGTTTGTCAGTGATCCTTTGAAGTAGATGTGACCTAGAAATGAAAAGCCACACAAAGATTAGATGATGAGAGGGAGGAAAATGTAGCCAGAGTTTGTCTTTTTTAAAACCCTGTTTATTAATCCAGATCTTTTGTGTTTTGCCAGATGTAAAATGTTAACATGAGAGAAGTTTGCATGAATGGCTCTGTTACAATGTACCTTTCTGTGCCTGCAAGTATTGCTATTGGAGGTCAGAGCCAAACTAGGGCAACTTTTCTTTACAGTTAATTCAACAAGTTGTTCTTTTTGATTGTGACTGTTTGCTTAAGGTCTTATGGGCTCACATGCCCTACTGCTATCTCAAAAAACTCCACGTACATCTCACCTAATTTCGATATCTTTTTTTACACTCATTCAAGAGAATTTCAATATTCTCACCCAAAAGTTCTTTTACTTTGCTCAGTGAGATTTACTACATTAGAATTCAGCAAACATGAATTGGACTCGGACATTCCTGTACATTGACATTCAATCAATTAACAACTAATAAATTCCCCCAGCTGTGGTGTAAGCCTGTCTGTCTGGCTTAATTTTTATAGTCCTTGTAAAACATTTTAAATATGGAGGTCCTTCAGCAATCTTTATTCTGTGATAGGTAAAAGCTCATTTCTACATGTTTAGTGTTTCTTTAAGACAGAGGTTTTGCTTTAATCCCACACGAGGCGTGAAGCAAATTCCATTATATCAGATTTGGATTGATGTCTGAGTATATGCTGTTATTCCATTGGCCTATATTCTCGACACTCCATATCCCAGCCCCCATCATACCTCCTAAAAATCATCTGTCCTTACTAATCCTGCCTCCACCAGTTCCGTTTCTCCTGTCTACAGTTCACAGAAGACACACCTATCCAATGTCTGTGATGAACACATTTGAATTCACTTGTTGTGCCAACAGAAATGCACATCACAGGCACAGTAGTTCCTAGAACTGAAACATGCACTACTAGAGTGTATTTCAGAGCCTAATAAAAATGTGTTTTCCTCACACAGGCCAACCTGTGTTTTGTAGATATTGACAACCACTCCATCGAGCTTCCAGAGGACTTCCCTCAGTTCCCAAACAAGACCGAATTCATCCAGGAGCTCAGTGAGGTGCTATTAAGCTTTGGCATCTCTGCCAACACTGGCGCTCCGCCCCGGACCCGCTCCAGTCCTTGCAGCACCTCGTCCACCCCAGGAAGGGAATGTAAATCTGCCACCCTTCGACAGCTAGAGGACGATGGACGTAATGGCAATCTGGCAAGAGAGGAGTTAGTCGTGCTGGAGCTGCTGCAGGGAAATGCTACGCTGGAGAGACTGCAGGCACTGACTAAACGCACTGGGGTGACTGTGGCACGTGTGGACGCCCTGAGGGCTGGAGTCAAAGGTCAGCCCACTGAGGGGCAGGGAAACCAAACAGGAGGTGAAGAAGAGGAGTTAAGGAACGCCAAACTAAACGTTCAGCTGAGGGAGGTGTTTGCCAGCCGCTTCACTACCATGTTTGCAGACTATGAATCATTTGTTATCCAGAGCGCTCCTGATCTGGAGTCCTGGCTCACCAACAGGGAGCAGATGCACAACTTTGACAAGGTGATCAAAGTTTTCTTTCCTGTTGTGCCTCAGTGAGAAATATGTTTGTAAAAAAAGTTATTACCTTATTGGAAAATAAGTGTTGTACACAAAGTTATCGTGGTATTTGTAAAACAGACATTTTTTTCTTACCAGTTTCCCTTTGTTAGTGAATCATGGGACTCAATATAAAAAGGCATCTTTCTTTTCCAAGTCCCAAGATGTTTTAGTTATTACTAGACAGAAGTATAAAATGATATCAAAAACATAAGGCCAAAATATGCTCCCTGTGGCTCCCCGTGCTTGCCCAAACAAACTGAGATGTCTACCAGCAGAATATGCAGTATAACCTAACCAAGAACTCAAAAAACATCAGCTTACCTCCCTAAAATGACATAAACAGGAGGAAACAGTTTCAAAATAGGTTGTAGTTCACCTTACTTGGTAGTGATTTAAAAAGTAAACAAACAAATGAAAAGAAGAGCAATAACTAAGGGAAGGACAGTGGATCATAAGAAAAGCCAGCTGATTTGTCATGAATTAGCTGGAGATCATCCATAATTGGAATATTGCCAAGCTATGACAGTGTCAATTTGGACTCTTCTTGATGCATTCTCAATCATCCAGGAAAGTAAATCTCCAAAAGTTGATTCTGTTCATCTGGACGTAGCGTTTCTTTCGCCATCTTACAATGCTGTGATTGCAGCCATTCCCCAACTCTCTGTGAATGGTACTCATGGCCATTGATCAGTGGTCTTTGATCAGTGGGTTTTGGTCAGTGGTTGTTGATCAATGGTCATGAGAATTTGCATAATTAAGATTAAGGAACTGACCTCCCAGCCCATTGTTCCTTCAGTGGGCTGGTTTCAGTCGTTATGCAAATGTACTGTTTATAAGATTGGGGAAACCTGCAGTCAGCTGAGACTGAAGAAGTCACTTGGATGAGTGACGAAACGTTTCTCCCACAAAACGTTACGTCCAGATGAACAGAATCAACTTTTGGAAATTTTACTTACCTGGATGATTGAGCATGCA
>VUQG01023649.1:0-19426 GCA_015106755.1 Etia nguti
AGCAGCGCCTCTTTCTACTCCTCACAGGTCTCCATATTTAGAGCACACTCAATGTCTCTAATGAAGGCAGGCCATCACTTTGTTTCCTTTTAGCGGGGCCGAACATCTGGCTCAGTGCCGTGCAAAAGTGCCGTAGTGGCATTCGTGCCATATGCACCCTTTATTAGAGGCGGGAGCAGATCTAAAAATGGGATTGGGTGTGCGCTACGCTGTTAATCATGAAGCACAAGGCAGTCACATTTGCTTAGAGATATTCTGGTCTATTTAATTGATGCTCAAGCGAACCTAATTGAACTGCACCGCAGAAAAAAAAATTGATGTGATTTTACAAAAAAAGGTTTATTATCTTTAAAATGTTTTTACACTCGGTATGACAATGTGCTTACACAATACTTACAGTAGAGCTGGGTGAGATTTTATTTGTACATAGAAAAATAATAATAATTAAAAAAAAAAGAAACACCACCAACAATAACTAAAAAAACAAAACAAAAACAAAAACACATGAACATCTCCCTGGCCACTTCATTAAAATAAATTGGCTGTGAGTCAGCGGGCTCCTAAGTTTCACTGACTGATATGGGAACTGCATCAGGAGGACTAAGCTGGTGAGGATGGGTGGGCTCACTGTGCTCCATCACCCTGCTCTCCTGCATACAGCTTTGGTAATTTTACATAATATTTACACTTTCAATCACCAAATCATATTCCATTTACAAAGTGTCTGCTTAATTAAGCATTCCAAAAAACTATTATTCAGTATATTCACATATAAAGCAATGTACATATGTTGGAATTCTTTTTAATGCAATTTTATGCGATGTAAAATCGATGACCTAATGCTAAAGAAACAACTTTTAGTGCCAACTGTAAAAATCTCAGAAATGAATGAGCGACAGTTTGTCGACCAAAGTGTCTCAAATGTTTGCTTGGACTAAGTGTGGTAAAAAGACTGAACAAGTGGGATGTTTAGAAACAGTTAAAACTGCAATGCTACAACCTTCATTCTCAGAATCATTCCTGTAGGAAGAGGAAATCGGGCAGAACAAGTTGAGGAAGCGGGGCCAGACAACAAATGAGGGGGTGGGGGAGTAACTGGACACACACCTAAACAGCATGTCAAACATAGCAATCAAACCCTGCTCCCGTTATTACATATTAACTGATAAAAAGTCAAGAAAAGATTGACCGCTAACTCCTTTTTCGCCAGCCTGATTGCCACTGATTGATCCCTCGGTATACCGTGAGCAAAAAGCTCATCCCCGTGAGGGAAGATTACTTGAAGTAAGAAGACGTGGAAAATGTAGGGATTTCCATAAGGATCACTCTGACCTCAGGTTACATCATGCATTCATAAAACAACGGAGGCTCCAAAGTCTTGTGGTTAAGAAGGCAGGGTTTGCAGGAGTGGAAGCTTGGACCTCCACAGCCCATTTAAAAGCAGCACCAGATATGGTCAGTGGCAGGGGGGCTGAAGCGTGTACAGAGGGGAGAGAAAAAGGAGGCTGGGGAGGGAGAACTCGACTGTTCGGTCACTGATCCTTTTTTTAAACAGTGGAAAGTAACAACAGAACTTTGATAAATGTGATACCAAAGCTGATTCCTGTGAATGATCCTCATTCGGGGATATAACAGTTTAAAAACTGGAATTGAGGTGATCATCTGAGGAACTTTTAAGAGCCACAAATGAAAAAAAGAAAGAAAAAAAAAAAAAACACTAAAAAATAAAACAGTCAGTGAAAACAGTCTCTGTAGCACCCCTCAGTGTCATCGTCTGAGAACACTGCACCTGGAGTCTTGGGTTGTTCAGCAACACTCTCCCACAGTCCGTATATCGGGGCTCCTGTGCGATCCGCAGGGCCTGGAGAACTTCAGCAGTGCAATTCGTAGACATAAATAGAAATAAAGAAACTACTTCACTGTTCAGGCTGGACAGTTCGTACATGTGGGAGTGAATGGAAAGGCAAATCTGTGCTTCTCCTGTGTTAGCGCAGAGCAAAGTGTAACATCTGTGGCCTGAAATGCTTCAATACACCTCTGTGTCCTCCTTGGGTCTGTACACGGCGCCGAATCGCAGCATGTACTTTTTGATGTATTCCTTGGTCTTGTGCTTCACATTTTCATTGCACTCGAGGTCCTCGGGATTCTTGCAAGCTTTCAACTCCTTATTCATAACTCCGTGAGTTAGCTAGAAGACAGAGCAGAAGTGAGGAAAGAGTTAGGCATTCTTCTTGCCCTCAAGTCTACAATAAACTGATACTGAAGTTGCGGTACAGTGGTTAATCCCCTTTAGTGACTTTGCCCTTTATAATTTGACAGAATACAATGCTGCAGTCTTTAAATGGGTGAAGCCTAAGTCGTCTTTCTGTTTACTGCGCCCATGTCCTCAGAGTCCTGGTATGTCCGAGTGGCAAACCACTCGCATGCACAATCCATGGACCTACTGAGAATCATAACGGAAAAAAAAAAAACACACACACACACAAAAAAAACACAGCCCTTTGAAGAGATGCTGGTTGAAAACAGCTTTTGAGAAGAGGCTACAACAAAGGAGACAGTGATAATAGCTAGCATGTACAACTTTAGTTCTGGAGGCAGAACACAAAAACATTTGTGTGGACACTGAAATCGTGGGAGTTTAATTATTTAGTAATGGCTTGAAGGAAACTTTGAAAACTTTCTGTTTACATTAAAAGCTGACCAGCACCCTCACTGTGCCGTGACCACGCAGAGGCCTAGGAAAGAAAGAAAAGTTTGCCGGGGCTTTGTGGAAAACTTAATCCATGTATGAACACTGTTACCTTTCTAGCCAGGTGTTTGAAATCTTCTGTGTTGCTGATGCGTCCAGATTTGCAGTCTGGCTTCCGATAAGGATTCAAGCATTGCACTATGAACTGCGACATCTGATTAACAAACAGGGATAAAGTCAAGTAATGTACAGAAGTAAAAAAAAACCATTAATGGCTGGACAGATTCACCACCATGCAGATCAAAGTGCAGACATTGTATATATTTTTTAAAAAGGAGTTAAAAACATTGCTCTTAACACAGTTTGTGGAGAAACTGACTCACCTCCTTGCGAAAGGTCTCTTTACTTTTCTTAGCGAGTTCACTGGAAGTGTCTGCTTCAGCCGTCTTTGTGGAAAACTGCAACGTCATCATAAGAGAAACTCATTAACAGGCTTGTTTGCGGACAAATGTAACTTTGAAATGTTGGAGACCAGAATTAGCACGCCACTTTGCAAACTGATTTTCTACGCTGCAAACCCAGCCCTGCACTAGCTCAATTAAAACATACCTACAAGCTGCAACAACAGCTACTGAGGTCAGTAGGCAGTAAACGCAGCACCTGCTCACCAGCTATTTGACACAACGCAGGGATATCCTGCCAGGGTGCTGCTTCCTCTCTGGCCGCAGCCTTGGACAGCAAAGCCAAGCAGGCAGCAGTTAACTGCCTACACCCACTACAAAAGCGGTGAGTATCAAGAACAAGCATAAAGGATTCACACACACACAGACACACACACAGTGCAAAGAGGAGGAATCCAGACAGTGAAACTGAATGGTTGTCAAGTCTGAAGCATGTGTCATAGTTTTGAGCCCGGGAGGTGGGCACCACCACTGTCTAAAGTCTACAGCTCATGCACATGTAACACATGTTGGATTAATGAAACATTTAATGAAAAACATGGATGTTTCATCTCAGCCTTGTTTCTTAAATTAACCAACACACCCTACGAATAAATCAAGGAATCTCTGTATGCGTGTCAGTGTGTGTCTTCTTTGCGTTTTGCAGCAGCTGTTTAATCTCGTGAGTCTGAGTTTGCCCAGATGATCCGTGGTCTCATTTCTGGGGTTTTGTACACAGACAACATTTAAGATTTGTGACCTCCTACACGATGGCAAGTCTCTGTACTGTCACTACTTAAAATGACCAAGTTTACAAATAAACTTCCACCGACTCTCACGTCTACCTTTGCTGGGGGTTGCATGCCCGTCACTGTGCAAGTCTTTTTCAAAGAGACAGTTGTGCAGTTAAAGCATAAACCCCAAAACGACAAATAAATGAAGGCTAGATCTCCCACATGGTTTCCATTATCCTTAAAGACAGGATAAAAAATGAAAGGGGAAAACAAAGGAAGCAGAAGAGAAGAGATGAACTTAGACATCGCCTCCTCTTTAGCCTTGAGGCTAAAGGACAGACAGCTGAGCAGGGGGCGGGGCGTTTAGACACACTCTTCAGATTTCTGTCTCTCTGTCGATTGCGATGAAGCCATTTTGTGAGGCGTAGTCGTCGCCAAGTTTATAAGACTCGACAGAACGTGGTGTTGTGCTGAAGGCTTTTCTTCTTCTTCTTTTTTTTTTTCCTAGTTGAGAAACAGCTGAAAGTAATCACTGGTGCAGCATCTTCAATTACCTCAAGGAACAAACACTATAATCGTGTTTTGCATCCAAGCGCAAACTTTCTGGGAAACTAATGAAAAAGTAATGTGGATTCTTTCTCATTGTCAAACGAAGGAACGCAGAGATACTTTTCCACTCAGTGAAGACTGTTAAATAAAACCCGCTGTTTCTGGCCACCCACCTAAGATTAGATCACAAAGGTTAAATTTTTTTTTTAATCTTTCATAAGCCAGTGAAGAGTGATCAACGTCAAAAGCTCACTTTGGAAGGATTTTCATCATAGGTGGGTGTTCCCAGGTCCATCTCTGATTCATGGTCCACGCTAGTGTTGTCACTACTTCCTTCCCAGGTTGGTGGATCCCACTGTGTTTGCCTAAAGGAAAAAAAAAAAAAAAATAAAATAAAACACAATATACTTGTGAGGACTTTATTGAGGCACACACACACACACAAAACACCCCCACAACACAGTTTTACTAACCTTGTAACGACATGGTAGTAGTAAATTTTGCCTTCAGGGTCACGAGCCACTTTCCAGTTGGGAGGTAGGACGATAGTTTTGGGCTTAGGAGGAGAAGGTGGAGGCAGGTCTATCACACTGTTGGGTACAATCATTTCCTGGAGAAGAAAATAAGTTTTAAACTAAGTATGATCATAGAATATATACATACAGCTCTACTTTAATGTGTTTAAAAATACATCAAAAATTACTGACACACACTTTCATTTAAAAACAAAAAGAAAACAAAAACTAATTGACATCTACTAATTTCTGATGTATTTGGCCATTATGTAGCAACTTAAATTTGTCACTATAACAACTGTAGTTTGAAGTCATACGTGTTTACATTCTTATAAACAAATGGGACCCATTTAGCTGGACTCTGTCTCATATTAAAAGGGACTTTGGACTAATGGGGCTTTTAACAGATGCATAATTCAGATCTATACCACCCCCTTGTGGCCATGATAATAGGGCTTGTTCAAATGCCCGATAACATCCCTCTGTTTTACGTCTTGTTTGTTACCTGCTGAACAGTTTGAGATGTGACAATGGTGGTGACTGTGCCTCCCTGCTGCACCACCACTCCCTGCTGACCAGGATACACCGGCTGGCCATGTAGGTAGCTGGCTGTGGGATCAGTGTATGCCTTCAAAAACAGAGCACAATCAGATGGCAGTCCTACAGACATTCAGAACTATATTTTAGTGCTGTCAGCGTTAATCGCGTTAATACGACGTTAACGGCATATCCGCGTTAACGTGGCAAACCCGCGTTGACGAGGTAACGCAGATCGATCTGTGTAAGGGATTACTCGGTGTTAGCGCTTTAATTTGGACGCGTTAACGCCGTCATCACGACTAACGCGATTAACATTTAACCCATCTGGAGCGCAGACTGACTCAAAATCCCTGAAATTTCTCTGTCAACGCATTTTGGACAGTTTGTCCATTCTGCGCTCCAGGTGGGTTTGTGCAAAAACATTTAATCGCGTTAATCGGGTTGGCCACGTTAACGCAGATATGCCGTTAACGTCGTATTAACGCGATTAACGCTGACAGCACTACTTTATTTGAAAAAGAAAAAAAAAAGGAATAAAATAAAAAATCCTCCTCTGACTGATGAGCTTAGTGTTCCCAACCCCCATCAAATTTGGGTCAAAAATATACTACAGATTGGTCAGGAAAAACATAATTTCCTTTATTAACCATCTTTTAAAAGACTGTCTTATATTTTCAGAGTTCAATCACAATAAAGATATTAACACTCTCATTTACTTATTGTTTTTTCTTTTTTTCTATATCAAGGAGTTATCTCTTTAATATCATAATATAGGCGATTTATAAAAATGACACAAAAATCAAACATGAGCAATGAGCAAATCTAAGAAAGTAAAAATGGACATTTGTATATGACCAGAGCAAGAAGACTACCTGTATGACTGGAGTGTTGGTCTGGGGGTAAGGAGCAGGGATGCTGTAGATGGTTTGGCAAGGCTGGCCCTGGTAATAGATGGCCGTGGGAGTTTGACCCTGTCCCGGGGCTGTGGCATACTGCTGTGCAGGTTGTGTCTGCACAGTCACTGCCTGCTGAGTGGTGGGGTCCCAGAGAGTGGTGTAGCTCTGTTGGCCCTGTACCTGAGGGGCAGATTGGGCTGGTACCGACAGGACAGCTACGCCTGCGTCCTGGGTTGCTACAGTTGGCTGGGCATACTGCTGGGGGTTGCCAGTGGCAAGGTTTGTGGTAGTGACGTGCTGAGGGAGATTGGTGACTGGAGTGGTTTGGGGAGTGGAAGATGGAGAGGTCAGTCCCAGATCTGAGACGAGACGCTGGGGTGGAGTCTGTTCATAGTTGAGACTCGGCTCCACTGAAGGGGTTGGGAGAAGTACTTTGCCTGCATTGGGGTTGGAAGGATCCACAAAAGTTTGGATGGGATATCCAGGAGGGTATGTGATGAAGCCAGGGCTGGAGGCATAGGCTAGAGCAGGGTCATAAGCCATAGACTGAAGCTGCTGCTGCTGCTGCTGTTGAAGCTGTTGCTGCTTCTGTGCTTCCCGCTGAGCAACCTCCTGTTCAAACAGCTTCCTGCGCTCCTCTGTGGACAGTTTGTTGCGCTCCTTGCCACCAACTCCTCTTGGTGTCTTGTTATTGTTAGATGGATCAAACCTTCGAAATTCAGAGAACATGAGGACAGCTGAGTACCAAACCTTCACTAGGAGAGTTTAGGAAAAAAAAACAAAAAAACAACTATGCTCGGAGGACACAATCCGCAAGTAACACAAATTCCTACCGTTCCTCAGTGCGTCGGCTGCTCCTCTCGTAGGATGAAGGTGGAGAGGGCGAGCGTCTCCTCCGTCGCTCAGAGCTGCGCGGAGTTTTCTCAGAGCCTCGATCGCGGTCCCTGTCTCTGTCCCAATCTCGATCCCTGTCTCTGTCATAATCTCTGTCTCTGTCCCGTTCCCTCTCCTTCTCTCGCTCCCGTTCACGTTCTCGGCTTCCTGATGTGGTGCGTGGCGTCAAAGCTGTATCACGATCTCGGCTGCGATCTGCCAGAAAAGTCAAATTATGTCAAAATCATACAAAAAATGTTTCAAGCCAAACATAAACTTCGAAATAACCGTACCTCTTCCTTCCTTATCCACTTGAGTCTTCTTTGGTATCCTGTACACCTCCTGAAAATAACAGAACAACTTTGACTTTAGAATACAATAATGAGCACATTGCAAACGGATGGATGTATGATACACATTTCGATACATATTTATCATATTTGCCTTTGAAGGTGACAACTTATGAATATACCTTTAGATCCTTCCAGCTTTCTAGAAGCCTAGCAGCCATGCCACTAATGTCCAAAATACTGAGCTGTGGTTCCTGACTCCTCTCACTCTCCACATCTGAGACACCTTCCTCTTCATCTTGAGAAGGAGTCCCTATCACTGATGGATCCACAGGGGTTGCTGTGACCTCTGAGGGAACCGTGGCCTCCGGGGCTTCAGAGATAGGTGGAACATCAGTGGTGGATTCACCATGGTGTGGCTCACTGCTAGGCGGTGTTTTCTTAGCCTCTTCAGCCTCTGTCTGGGATTCCATAGTCTCTGAAGGCTGCTCAGGTGGAGCATCAGCAACACCCGCTTGACTAGATTGGGTCTCTGGCTCATAGACTTTAACAGTGGGCTGGCCTTCTTCTAATTCTGCCTTTTCTGTCACTGATTGGCTATCTTGTGGTTTCCCACTCTCTTGTGTTTCAACTGGTTCTTTTGGTGGTTCCAGCTCATCTGCCCGATCTTCACTTTTGACTTCTTTCATATCCGAGTCCTTCTCTTCCACAACCAAATCAGGTTTTTCTTTCACCTTTTCAGTTGGAGGTTGAGGTTCACTGCTTGAAGTCATTGCTGCCTCTTCCTGTTTCTCTCCTATGACGTCTTTTCCCGACTCTTCCGCTGAATCTGTGGTTGGATCTGCAGCGTCCACCAGTGTGTCTGCCTTCAACTGCTTTCCATCAGGAAGTCCTGCACGTGAATTTTCATCATCTTCCTCATCATCGTCCTCCTCTTCTTCCTCTTTCCCATCAGATGCTTTGCTAGCATCAGAAAGAGCGCTGTCCAGACTGTTTTCGCTGATGATTTTAAGGCGTCTGTATACAGCAGGCTTGGACGTGTCACTATCTAGTTCTGGTCCCATTTTAGCGGAGGAACCATCAGGAGTGTTGAGGGGAGTTTGGGCACGGGAGGTGTTCTCACTAGAGTAACCATCCATCTCAGTATGCTGAGGAAGAGTTTTTGTCTGAGCCCACCGTTGAATGAAGGTCAAGACTCTGCTCTCCTCCAACATGTTCTTAGTTGAGATGGGCAGCACACTGAGGGTCTTCATGATCTGCAAACAAGACAGTTGTTGATCAAACAGCAAGTGGCTGTGTATGGACCATACAGTGACATATGATAGCATTTTGACATATCTCACCTGTAATTGCAGTTTGATGTTGTTAGCACTGTTGCCTTTAGCTTCAGAAAGCTCCACCATGAAAATCCAGAGCAAAGACAATCCATGATGGTCCAAGAACTGCTTCAAGCATGATGGATTTTGTGTATCCTGTGCAAAACAAACATAGCATGTTATATTCTAAAAATGAAGATTAAAAAAATCAACAATATAAGCAAAGTATTGGCAGATGTGGTCATACTTGTATGAGCTTTAGACAGATGAGTTTCTGTTCCATCGTTTCCACTCGAACCATGAGTCTGCAGAGAGACACCACCTGTTTCTCATCGTATAGGCCTTCGCCATTCTCTAGTAATGCCTCCAGTTCTTCATCAACCTGTGAAAGGACAGCATAGAAACAAGAGTGAAGATACATTTTGGCCTTTGAAACACACAGTGTATGCAGCAGCCTGTAGTTACAATGATGGGTTCTCATATTAAACATGGACAAAGTTTCAAATAATAAAGGTCAACTTATGTACTGTGGAAGTAATGGCAGTGAGCCAAAACACTTGGGCTGTTCTAAAAGCTCATTTTTTGACATTTTCCCCCTATTTTTGGCTCCGTATGGCGTCAAAGAGAGGGGATATCATGGCGCACAGTTCTGGCTGTCCCATCAACCTGCTGTTCAAAATGAGGGGTGAGCCACTCTGAAGAATGCCAGCTTAAATTGAGGGTGGCCTTAAAGGGAGGGTAGCTAAAACAGTTATTTCAGAGGATCTACTGACGTGCAATATAAGATAAATAAAGATTCAACTTCAAATTATGCAGAGATATTCCAGCAGTGTCCAAATATTAAAAAATACTAAGCTTGAAACAAACAAATTAGATCTAATGTAAGAAGCAAGTACAGACATTGTAATACAGGCTGTTATACCAATTTACTGTTGTGATTACTCTACTGTAACTTTAATACTATGACTTCAAAGACCATTACAATTACCCTGTAAATGAGGCATTAAATACCAAGCAGTTAATTATCCTGAAGTTCTGGTACATTACTAACACATTTTCACTATATTGCTGAAGCAGTTACTTAATATAGTGATCAAAAGGGGAAAAAAATCCAAATTTTGGCACTTTTATTGTGTAAACTTTTTTAAAAAGGAACAGTTAATGAGTTCACAGTTTCTGTTGCTCTTTCTGATATGATTGATTTTATCTTAAATATTTTTTTAACATCTTTATATACCTGATTATTAACACAAAAAAATAACAGTTGCACATAGCAGTATACACAGCTTAACAGTTCTAGCAAATGACTCAGCTTACACAAATTTGTAAATCTTTCCCTCTCTTCATTGTTGTGTGTCAGTCACTAAAGTGCCGGAAACATTTAGCCGGCCTCCATACAAACCTGTTAAAGCTACACTTAACTTTGAAGCTGTGCAGTTTTTGGGAACAGAAATGCCTTAAGACCTTTAAATATTACTAAAAGAACTGACCGTTGTGAGAGCACTCTTTCGACTGCGGTCTTTCTTCATCTTCCCACCAGCTGCTCGAACACTAACTCTGTTCTCCCCACCCAGGAAGCCTCTGCAGCTGGGTGCTCCACAGAAGCATTTCTGTGCTTCTTTCCTGCAGGGTACAAATAAACAGAGCTGAAACCACCACTGCTAAACCATTAGATGAAAAGGTTAACCAATCTTTCTTTTTGACTCTATTCATATATTACATGTCAAACACAAAAACATAGTAACCGCGTAGGAACCATACCCATATCTCTGAAACTGGTAGTCAAACGTGAGCTCAGTTCCTGTAGTAACAGCCTTGGTGGTGAAGAAACCAACTCGAAGCTGGCCGTTGACTGTCCACTGAAATGATAAAAAAAACGAAATAAAAAAAAAAACAAAACAGAAAAAACTCAAAGAAACTAAAAGGATACACCAAAGAGCTTTATTTTCCCACCGTACCTTTTGGGTTTCACAGTTGGGCTCGCAGCTGTGGTTCATGAACCGAGAGCAATTACCCTTCAGCGTTGCATCAATAATCTGAGACAGGCAATATAGTGTCAGGCGTTTCTCCCAGCCACCACAAATGACCATTAAACCATTAGTTTACAGACGTTATTTAATGTGTTAAATCATCAGTTACCTCATTATTCTTCAGAGACATAAAATAGTAGTGGATGTTCTTATTGCGAGCGTACTCTTTCACCCTTGTTTTGAACTCTTTGTGGTCCAAAACCTCACCGCAGTATTCCAGTACAAAGGTGTTTCTAAGAAAACAACAAAAATAGTTTGACATATATCGCCTGTTTTTTTTTCTTTCCACAACCATTTTTATCTAGTGTAAGTCACATCTTATAACCTCTTAGAAAGCACTGTCTAAACCTTGTTCTATCATTATGCAGTGAAATAGAGAGCCTCTTTTGTCAACTACTGAATGTTATTTTCTAAAAATAATTTCACAGTGTTCTATTAAAAACCAATAAGTGTCTTACGGAGCCAAATCTTTAGCTGCCCGTAGTCCCCAGCCCTTGTCTTCTGTGAGGATCACCTCAAAGTCTGCATGTTGTTTCATCTGAAAGCGGCGATTAGAGCAGTAGGCTCCATTCAGGCACCGTGACGAACTATGAAGAAAAAAGATCACATGGAAAAAAGATGTTACAAGAAAGACGTAAAAAGATTTGATTAACAAAACAGAAAAGGTGCTTTAAAAACTATGGATTTCCAGGTTCTTAATTAAGGAAAGATGTAAAATATTTATTGATGTAAAAGATGCCAGGGGTTTAATAATCTTTATTAAACTTACCACTCAATCATCAGCAACCGGTTTAAACAGTCATCCCCGCATGCTAGTACGCCCCTTGCTCGGTCCTCTCTGGGTAGCACTGGGCACTCACACTGCATTCGTTTGATATCTCGATGAGATTTGCTTTTTTTCCTGCAAATCACATTTTAAAACTTTCAAAGATCAAGTGTGAAAATAATTCAACATTTTGCTAGGAAGTTACTCTTCACAAACAAACTTGATGCTCTGACGGGACATCATCTTACCTTTCTGTTAGGTACAAGTTCTCCTCAATCAAGTCAAAGTACGGAGGCATCTTTTTAGACTTGGCAAACTCTTTCCATCTGTTAGCATCTCGAAAGTCCTGGAGAGTGAGTGATGGACGGTCCGTTGCAGATTTTACAAGAGTTTCTTTAGTGACTTCAGTATCTCCTTGACGTTCCCTTTTAGCTGCAGGGCCAGCCTCTGCCTCGTTGTCCGAATCGGACTCTATCTCTGGACGCCTTTTCTTGGGAGGGCCCCTTCCTCTGTGGGGCCTAAAACTGTCTTCTCTAGAGGGGTCAGGTACAGTGGAACCCCTGCTATTGCTGCTTATTTCATGACCTTGTACAAAGCTTGATGACCCTTGAGTGTTAGGCCCACTGCCCTCAAAAGCTGTTTTGCTAAAACGTGATGATTTATCCCCACTGTAGTCGTCATGATCATTCGTGAGGGAGTCGGGATGGATTTCGCCTGAAGGATCCTGATCATTTACATTTGCATGGAGGTAGTTTTTTCTGCTTGTTTGCATGTTTTGCGACTGCTGGATACAGGAAGCAACACTTGGGCTGTGTTCTTGTTCTTGCCCCTTGGAAAAGGATCCTGACAGTTTAGTGTTTGTTAACTGAGGCCCGTGGCTGCTATCAGGCTGCTGGTACGTACTACTAGGCTGTTCTGGTTGTGAGAAATCCCACTCCAGGTTGAATTGATTCTTCTCATTAATATTGTCAGCCCTGGAGAAATTATCTTGTTGGTAATGCACGTGCGTCCGATCTCCTCTGTCGCTCACATCATGTTGTTTGTGCCCTTGCTCACACTGTTTGGAATTATCACGAATGGGGGTGGAATCTGTGACACTTCCATGGGAACTGGTATGACCAGCAGTATAAGGCTGGGTACTGATGGAGGTGGAAGCCTCTGAGTGACTGGTGCTATCAATCATATTGCTCTGGGACTGACACAACGCACTATTACTGAGTGAATCGCTTATACTGGTCTGTGTTGTGGGTTGTTTTTGCTGTTGGCTAACTTGATTTAGGGGTTCACTGATATTTTTGTCAGCTGCTGTGGCAATCTGCTGTTGTGAAATATTCAAAGGTCCTCTCTCCTCTGTATTCATTGTTAGACAAGAATTCTTTGGCACCACTACTACAGAGTGCAACTGTTTTATAGCCTCGTCGCAATCAGAGTCATACTCTGAGTTATCGCTATCACTGGCGTCACTCTGCCCTGACGCATCCTGACTGGGAGACATTCTCTTACTCAGTTTGCTCTTGCTAGCACTGTCCTTGGATTTGTTTTCGGAATTTTCCTCATTCGAGCGCTGTGCCGTTGCTGCCGAGTTGATCTGTATCTTGTCATTAATGTGCAGTGGCTGATCTGTGTTTGATTTTTGAGAAGCAGACAGTTTGGAGTCACAGTGGTCATTTCTGGTGCTGGCTTGCGAAGGCTCACTTTGGTCTTTGCAATTAAAGGTCACTGGCGTGCTCTCTGATTGGACTTCCTGCTTTGAGATCTCCGTCTGCCTCACCAATCTGGAATGTGTTTCAGCTTCCTGCTGAATATCATCTTTAATATCACAGTCTTGTTGAGCATTATCTTTAGAAAACTCAATTTTTTTGACAGAGATCACCTTTTTAACAGTACTCTCTACAGAAACAATTCTCTGTGAATTTTCACTCTCTGAGGAATCCTGCCCAACAATATCCCACCGTGACTTTCGGGTACTACAGCTGCCCTTTTTTACATCGGTAGGTAGTGTTTCTGGCTGATTCTCAGACTGAAGACAAGATGAATCAGATTTGACTGGCAAATTTGTGTCAGCCTCTTTACTGACTGTCTGAGCTTTATCCAGCTCAACATTTTCTGGTTTAGTGTTTTGCTGGACAGCCTCTGTGACAGTTTTATCCACTGAATGAAGTACAGACTCTGGCCCAGGTGAACAGTCAAAAATGTCCTCGTCCTTATTGCACAATGTACTGTCATTACTACTACATAAATTTATGACAGATGCATTTGAGTTCACATGTGTTGGATTATTAGAGGAAAGGCTATCCTTCACATTAGACACGTTTTCCAGAGTAGAGTTTACATGCTTTAGGCTCTCACTTGAGGTGACATCAGAGGCAATGTTATTTTCCGTTTCAAGACCTGATTTTGCTTCTGTCTTAAGTGACAGTTCTTGCGAACCCTCACCACAAAACTCCGTCTCCTTATCATCTTTATTGCCATTTTCATTTCCAACTGGTTGGGAATCTGATTTTTCTTTTGAACTCTGAGAAAATAATTCTGTTGTGGTTGCACAAGATGGTGCTTTTCCAGGGCTCTGAAATAAATCATCTGATTGTCTATCTTGCCCAGACGATTTCACAGAAGATCTAGAGGGGACCTGTTTCGACTCTGGTCTACTGCTTTTCTTTTGAGAGTTTTTACAGTTCTCCAAGGAGCTGGAGCTTCTGTTGGATGACTGTAATTTGCCTTTATGATCTGTTTCAGAGTCACTGGGGCTGCTTTTTTGCCGTTTTTCATGTGTCTGAGAGTGTGTGTGACTACTGGAAGATGAGGATTTATTGTTGGCCTCTGATTTATGATGGCTGCTAGATTTACGGTGACTGGAGTCCAGATCAGGAGAACCCTTGCGTAGGGTATCAGAGTCCGATAACCGCTTTGTACTCCTTTCAGACTTTGAGGACTGTGTTCTTTTATCCAACTCTGAAGAGTGAGGAGAATCTACAGATTTTGAGGTTTTTTCAGATTTTGAGTAAGATGATGATTTTGACTCCTTATGTGAGCTTGAGTGGTTAGATGACCTACTGTTGTCACTTGTCCTCGACCTTGTTTTTCTGTGGTCATCTTCAGAGTCAGAACTGTCCCGAGTTCTGTCAGTCCGAGAGCGAGAACGTCTTCTATCCCTGCGTGGAGAACTCCTGTGCGATCTCCAGTCTGATTCATGATAGTAGGACCTTTCAGAGCGTGATCCTCTGTCACTTCTAGTTCTGTCTGATCTGGAGTGCGAAGAACTTGTTCGAGAACCTCTTGATCTAGACCGTGATCTAGACCTGGACCTTCGGCGATCTTTCTCTGATCGGGATGTGCGTGAGGATGTGTGTCTGGAATCACGGTCTGATTTCGAGTAACTAGACGACCTCTCGTAATTCTCTGAGCGCTTTGAGAAACTTTTTTCTCTTTCCTCTGCATGTGAACCAGAGGAAGATTTTCTTACATCTTTACTTCTGCTGTCAGAGTTTGTTTTACTTTTGGAATCAACTGATTTGTGGCTGGAAGACATCTGGGCTGAATCTCCATCAGATTCGGAGCCAGGGGGAGCACTATCTGACTGTGACCTGGTTTTCCTTTTGTGTATCTTTTCATCCTGCTCAGTACTGCTGGATGTCTCCCCATCTTTTCCTGAGGAAGCAGCTGGTTTCTTGAGGCTTGAGGTTTCTCTCGTCTCAGAGGTTTCAGTGTGAGCACTTTCAGAGGGAGAGGTGCTGATGAGACTCTGGGGTGCTGGGAGTTCATTCTGAAATTCAGAGGTGTGCGGCTCTTCTGGAATAACTGACTGTTTCTCTTCACTCACAGAGTCATTAAGAATTTGCTTCTTGAAATGCATCATTTTCACTTTAGTAGCTGTGGGGACTGGCGTCTGAGAAGGTGTCTCTGCTTTAGACGCTGGCACCAAGGGTGTCTGCCTTTGCTCAGTTTTGCTGTCTGCACTCTTTACAGGTTTGTCGGAGGTTGACTGTGACGAGGCAGCATGAGGATCTGACTTATCAGGACTGGGAGGGATGAAGAACGGGCTTTGGAGTGGCTTCTTTGTCTGTGAGAAGCTGAAGGACACTTTCTGACGACCCTGATCTTCTAGGTTGACCTTCATCTTGGTCCCTTTAGGCAAAAGGTGGTTGGACAGCATGACTCTGGGAGACAGGCTTTTGATTAGAGCTGCTTTGGACAGGCCCTCCACCTTTACCTACAATACAAGAGAAAACACATAAACGTGCTGCCTCAGTTCTTTTATATCATAAAAAAGGCTGATAAAATCCTGACAAGACAGCAGATATTTACAGTGATTAATTAGTTTTTGTTAACTTACCGATGCACCACTCCCTTCTTCTCTGGATTTACATAAGAGCAATATGGGAAAGTAAAAGAGAGGAAAGTCAGAAATTAATTTACAAATGTAAAAGTACAGAAAAGAAACTTTAAGATTAAAGCCAAAATTATCAAGGTAAACCTGCAGGATGTAAACATTTACTTGGAAATGTTCTCTGGACTAATGACAAATGACTTCAAAACAACTGTTGCCCAATCTGAAACAGTGGTTCGGTATCTTTCACTCATTGCCCAATATTCTGAAGTTCAAAGGGAATGCAATGCCAAGTGTATTAACACTTCTGATTTCTATCAGAGTTTAATTAAAGGAAATAAACAGACTCAAGTTTCATTTTAATATTTTTAAAATAGTGGACAGGGAATTAGATTACAACTCACGGCAGCCATGTGATCATATGCATTTAGACTACTAGTGGCAAGTCCATTACTGTTAGGCAGTAATGGATTTCACCAATAAGTAAATAAAATGAAAGTGTTGAGACTGTCGGGTTAACTGACCTAGAGATGTCACATATATCTAAGGGGGGGAAAGGAAATCGCTTTAAATTACATAACTGCTCAGATCAACTTTAAATAGGCTTCCTCGAACCCACTAAAGTCTCCTAAACAAAGAATTAACTTCAACATGTGATGTTGAATACAATAACATTTCTGAGGAAAGTGACATTTTGTGTAAATGCACTGTCTTTTGGATGCCTAATTCTCACGTAAGTATATACATATATATTATGTTTATATAATTCCAAATTCTTTATAAAGATGCCTATGGTGTAGAAGAATGTGACATAGTTGGAACGTACCCATGCAAACATGGTATGAGCATGCAAACTACAACCGGATGAACAGAACAGACATTCAGCCTCTGAGCCTGTTTCTCTGAGGGCAGAACAATGAGCTACTATGTAGAGAAAAACTATTTTGCTAACAAAAAAATGCATGTTCAATCAGACTACTTTTGCAGTAAGAGCCGACTCTACCTTGCAAGATCAGTTTTAAAGGCTCTAGTTATTTGCTAGGGAAAAAACTGATACAGCATAGTGATTTTTCTTGGTGACATTGTATCCACACAGGGACAGCAAATAGCAATTTTTTTTATTAAATAAATTAAAGTACTCTGGGAATATTACAAACAAGATGTAGACGATGTCGATGCAGACAGCAACAGATATGATTTTCAACATTTTATCACTTCCTGTATTATCAGAAACAGATTGCATGCAAATGCCAACTTGCCCTCATTCAATTGCAGACTGACAGACAGCAGTCTGACCTGGTTTTTCTTTCATAAACTCATTTTGAGGCAAAAAAACCCCCAAAACTGAAGCTAGACAACTTTATTTTAGTGGATAAAACAGATATTGACAAAGTTTAACTTTGAGGACATCATTTCGCAGTTTAAAAAATGTGATAAATAGCAATATCTATTATTGCAATGCTCAGAATTTCGCAAAATTTAAAAAAAAAAAAAAAATCACAAAAATATTGTATCATGAGTGAAGTATTGTGATAATACTGTATTGTTGGTGATTCCTGCCTCTATATTTACATTGCCTGCTTAATTCGAAATGATTTCTGTCAGACATAAATAAAAGTTCAACTCTCTCTGAACTTCCAAAAGTGATCCAGCATTGCAATTAACACGGTGTGATTCACTTTTCACATGACACCACTCCTCAACACCACTGAGAAACCAAAACAAAGCACTATGGCTACCATACATTCTTAGAGCTGAAGGAAATGAGTGGATATTTCAGTGACGACCAGAACAAAAAATTATTTAGGATTCACTTTTCAAACTTAAATGTTTTTTTAAAAAATATGCAGTCCTTATTATATCGAGCTGTGATGGTCTTGTGGGCTGACCCACATCCATCTTTAGGCCCCCACTGGTTATGTTGCAAGCCAAACATGACGTCACCACAGCCCTGTCACCATTTACACCAGCACTGAGGGGGCACCAGATTCACTGCAGTATTCTCCTGAACGACAGGCGCTGCCACACAGACAAAGCCTACACGACAGCACTGGTATGGGAGTGAAAGACGACGAAAGGGGAACACTTTCTCCAGAAGGTCTCATCTTTTCAAATCTCTGAGATCCTGCACTAATATATCACTGAAATGGCGATAAAACCCATGGCCATCGCAAACTTGTGTCTTCAATCTGGCTGCCCCCAACTACGCAAGGGTTAGAAAAAACTGAGAAGTGCAAAACCAACTGAAACGACGCCAAAGCGCAGCTGGCATAAGCGGATATGACGTCACCATTGACAAGGGTGACAACAGCGGGTAAATAGGCCCTTTACACAGTTTATTCTGTGGCGAACTGTACCGAAGGACAAAGCCTTCAGATTTCACCCCTTTTTACTGCAAATAAGAAGGCAGTTTCTGGCAGTATGAGTTTGTTTCATCACTCTTTCAATAGAAACACTGAAAAGAATCCGAGTTGGTAAGATAATCGTGGAATGCGCACGAATTGAAATGTTTCAAAACTTGTTAAGAAATAATTACGTTCTATTAAATGGATTCGTATTCATTTCTAACCCTGAATTTAAATAAACAGAGCTCACATACAATGACACTGAGAGTGAAACGGGGCGACTGGTATGCAACTCCTGTTTCAGTGACATAGACTACAGAACAAGGGGGTTGGCACACCACTGGGCATTTTTTTCCATCGCCATGTTGCTGTTATAGATCTTTACTACATTCTCTTTACTGAGACTAGTGACTGGTTTTCCAAAACAACAATAAAAGCAAAGAAATAGAAGCGGTCAACATGTAAAAAAAAAAAAAAACTGAATGTGACGTTTTATTCCCTTTTTACTTTTAATAAAATGTGTGTGTTTTCTTTGGGCCAAACTTGATGTGGGTGATGGGAAAAATGGGTCATTTATTCCTTTAGGATTTCAACTTTCTTTTTCTTTTTCTTTTTTTCCTGTGACCTTCAAACTGAGACACATGCGCTGGGACATTCAGTAACACAGAAAGAGCTATGAAATGGAAGAATGGGGAATAACAACTGGTTTCTGTTAAGGCCTGCTTCCAAATAGCCCCATTAGCTCCACTGGAATTAAATGCTTCCAAGCCAATCATTTTCATTAATTAGTGCTGCCAGTTGCCCATTAAAAAAAACAAAAAAAAACAAAACAATAACAAAGAGTGGAGTTTTTGCTCACCTCAGTCAAATCCAAGCCATATTTTCTACTCTGTCTCTGCACTGAAAAGATAATAAATCAGTTACACTGATGCTAAAAACATGTGTAGGCCTACTTTTTTCCCTGTAAAGATTGAATCTGGAATCAATAAGGGCAATCAATAAAAAAAATAATGGATTATAACACAGGTTTCAATGAATATCTTTCCCTTTGCAAACAGCTTTCTTGTAATTTTTTTGTAATTGTAATTTACAAGCATCTCATCTTTTAAGCTGATA